>CAHIKZ030001358.1:1815000-1837500 GCA_903632075.3 Acanthosepion pharaonis | reverse complement strand
GATTTTTTTTTTTACTTCTATTAATGTTTTTTTTATTCCTTTAGTGTAAAGTTTGCGTCATTTATGGAATGATGTCTATTCAACAGATTTTAAAGTTTATCGCCACAACCCGACGCCCCCAGCCACAAAATAACATGTCAGAAAATGAAAACAAATAATAAAAAACATACATGGAAAATGACAATAAAAAAAAAGTGACATGGCAGCATAAAAAAATGATGAAAAAAATACACATATACAAATAAACTGGACTAAATCGATCAAAGTTTCTTTTTATTCGGAATTATGTTAGTAATGAACTTGTTATAATCGATGAAGAAAACTTACAAATACAAATACGCATGCGCATAATGTTCATTCGTTAAATTTTCCGATTCTTTCATAAAATCGAAAATTAACTTTTCATTTCATATTAAAGATTGTGACAAAAAACGCAAGGGAGATAATTGTGTACCTGTTATAAATGTCAATCAATATCATGGCAGCTCTGATGGCTTCACTGTAAGTTATTCAAAAAACTTTCACAAGTATCAACACTTGCACTCAAAGTAGAATACAACGAAAGCTAAGACTTAAAATAAACGACCATCTATTGCCATAAAAAAATTACTTTTATTCAATATGTCAGAACGCTGATCATGTACATTAATACTGGAGAATATTATTGTTTTTAGCAGATTATCTAAAATTGTGAACAATTAATGGCCTCACATTCATGTATGACAAAAGAAAAATTAACCACCTGTGGTCGAGTGGTTATAATGTTGGTTTCCCCACCATTGGATCTCATAATGGACAATGTGTCAGTAGATTGACTTCTTGATGTTATGTTCTTGTGGCAGCGATGCCAGCGTGCGGCACATTCGGAAATGGCCGGAGAAATATACCCCGTGATTGTAGTCAAGTAGACGGAATTGTTCATCGATGGGTGTGCATGCCCGATGTTACAAGTCATCGTGACCGAGACTTTGAGCCTACTGGCCTCGTTCAAACTGTTGATCACGACAGATGATGTGCTCTTCCACAAACTGTAACGAAGTCCCGCTTAGTATATTTGCGGTATAAACAGCAGGTGGGGTACGTGGAAATGGAACAATTATAAACGTGTCTGGGAAGGTGTCTCCGACAAGCAATGGCTGTCCGCTTTATCAGACAGGCAGACTCGTATAGGAACGGTCAGTCATTATATATATATATATATATATATATATATATATATAGAAAAAAAAATTTGAAAAACAAACAAAAAATCCTTAAATGCAATTATGTTGTTTAAAATGAATGAAATGTCGACGTCTGACGTTTCGGTTTAATAAACCTTTTCAAGACAATATTCATTAAAATACAATTCAGTTCAATTTGACAAAGACGATGGACATGCTCGACAAGCATACACATAAAATTTTTAGATCATAATAGAATTCTTTTCATTTTCTTTTTCATTCAAAATAATCAAAAATTTTTAGGAATACGTTTTGAAAGCGTCGCCCATGTGACGACAACGTGACCATGCTAAACGGAAAGCTGATCATTTTAAAAATTTTCAGTTATCTATTTTGGATAAGACTTGTTGTTTATATATATATATATATATAGACATGCAATGATAACAGCAAAAAATTGCAATATGAGCACTGGTAAAAATGATGCTGAAAACATTAGGTTTATAATACTCAGAAGTTCATACCCAGATGTCCTCAAGGACACATGGCACAGTGACAGACCCAAAGAAGGTGAGTTCAATTCCTGGTTAAGGCAGTGGAGAACTTTCAGAGGGAAAATTAGCAGGAGATAACTGATAACTGACATCCATCAAACATGGCACGGAATTAGAACAGTCTACCCCAGCGATCGAAATAAAGGGTTCAGTTCGAAATTCCAACCACCTGAAGAAGGCCGGAGCGTACAACGGCCGAAACGTTGTGACAAATATGGCGACAAAGATGAGGACAATAGTCCGACTAATGTAATACTGTATATATATATATATATATATATATATATATATATATATATATATATATATATATATATATATATATATATATATATATATATATATATATATATAAAAGGCACGGTGGAGTAGTAGATAACAGCTCAGATTGAAGAATCGAATAGCCGAGTTCGAATTCATTACATTCACTTGAGAAGTGAGGATTAATACCTTTTCCAATTCACTTACGTGCTAATACCCTCGGGAAAGGTGTGAATCCTCTTCTTCTCCCTCCAGCTATGGGTAAATATCAGGAAAGATTAGGTTCTATAGCTTTGGATGGCAACTGGTCTAGGAGAAGGACAAATCTGAATTCAAAAGCAAGTGGAGCCTCTTCATCGACAGCTCATACATAAGCCTCAAAGTCGTGCTGTTTCATAACGGGAAAATATATTCATCTTTTCCCTTGACTCATTCGGTGCAGCTCAAAAAGGAATGCAGCAAGATCTTGCTAGAAGCCTTGAAATACAAGAGTATAGTTAGGCTATCGGAGACTTCAAAAAGGTGGCAAGGTGGCTTTATCGAGTCTCCTTGCTATCTTTGCCTTTGGGACAGCACGGACACCGCGGCACACTAGGTGGGACTGATCCAATTTAATGTGGGGTATCCGAGCCTGTAGGCTCGGCCAAAAATTCCCTGTAGACCCCGTATAAAACGGGGTCGGGTAGCTGTTTCCCGAGATGAAGAGGCGCCACTTGCTGGGGTTACAGATGATTCCAACTGCCCCGAACAGACCGTTCCATTGTGGCAGAATCAAAACTAATCTTTACAGGTGAAAAATTCGAAAAACTGTGGTGACGCTTTCTCTGACCTGCGACATGCACATTTTCATCTAACAAATTCAACGGCTTGAATCTCGACGTCAAAAACTCAGCAGTGGATTATGTGAGACCAAGATCTCTGATCAGGTCATCGAAGCCTTTTTGGTTGAAGTAGTATGGGTTTCTCTCCTCAGCTGCCCTTCTATAATCTGGATCAATTTACCTCATCCTCTTCTGAATCTCTGCTCTCTTCTGAAGATGGTCTTTCTCTCTTTAGAGGAGTGAGTACGGGGAGCTCAGGGTAATGTGGCACTGGGCGATAAATAACATAAAATTTGGATATAGGTACACTCTTGCCATTTTGACGCTTGGATGTGTCCACCATGCAAAAGAAGCAATTACATGAATGGTCAGTTGGTTCCCTCCAAATCAGTGGGATTGCGACGAACTGGGGGTAACAAAATAGTGCTCGATGTAAAATAACAGAGCTAAATTTTAACGAACTGTATATCAAATCAGTTTCTAGGAAACTGGCAGCACATAAGATTTGATTATAGTGGTGAAGGTTTTGTGCGGAACCATCCACACTTTTTGAAGAGCCGAATACAGAGACTTGGATCATCAGACGGGGCTATGTCAAAAGGCAGTCTCGCCTTTCGACATAGCCTCGTCTGATGATCCTCTCTTATCGGGGGCAGAGAGTTCGACCAGCACAGACGAATCTCCGACTTCATTTTTGCGCGCAGTGGTTTAAAGGAAAAAGGTTCTTCACCTCGATGACACGGAAAGGCCGCATATAGCAACGATAATACTGGAAAACATTCTGGAATGCGGTTGGTCCGTTCTACCTCAGCCATCATATTCGCCTGATCTTGCGACAACCGAGCGTTACCTTTTTAAATCGCTGTAAAACGCTATATTATTGGAATTCCTCTTCTGTATTTCCTGTTATTACGGACTCTAGAGAACACCCTGACTTCTCAAATTATCGCCTTTTTCACCAAAGTATTCGAGGCTCTAATCAATGCGGAAGTGGTTAAACATCTTACTTCTCAGAACCTCCTCTCGGACAAACAATATGGCTTCTGCTTCCGCCACGTCTAACGCTGATATATGTTAACGGCCATCACTGAAAATATATAATCGAAGGCGTTTGACATGGTTAGACCCGCTGGTCTTTTACACAAATTCCAAGGCTATGGTATCACAGGACGAATGTTTGATTTAAAGACAAAGTATAGAGAAGGCAACAGGAAAACATTTCCTAATCTTTCCCAAGTAGTAATGGCAATTCAAAGAAATTGAAAGGAAGCTGTGGAGATCCATGGCCATCTATGTTCTGAAAGAATATGGCGTTAAGATATTTGTATTCATGTGGGGGTGTTGTTGCCCTTAGACCATGCAAGTCAGTCATATTTGGGTGACAGGGAAAAGTACTTAATAAGTCACTTGGTAATGAAACCTGATTTGGTCGCGGTCCTCCCTAGGATCAACAAGTAGTTCTCAGTAATGTACCACGAAAAATAACAATTCTATACAGTATTTTACACGTCCTTTCCTTGTCAGTGATTCTAATTACTTACATACTTATTATTTCCTCGTAATAAATCGCATCAGTGACAAAGTGGAATTAGCGTGCTGCTTACTCTGTAGGATTCCCTATCGCACATATGCCTTTGGAAATGTCACACATCTACTCCCTCTTTCATGGATGAAATAACATAGGTAAACTTAGCCCTCTACCCTTGAGTAGCAGCTAGTCTACAAGAAGAACTGCTTCTCTATTTTTTTCATCACAGCAATTTTGTTTTAATCATTTCGTCCCAAGTAAAGCAATTAAAACACTAAGAAACAAGACGGGCGTAAGAGAAGATGAGAAACACTAAGAAACAAGACGAACGTCCTCAAGGACACATGGCACAGTGGATAAATATGGCAACAAAGATGAGGACAATAGTCCGAATGATGTAAATAATGAAGACGAACGTAAGAGAATATGAAAAACAGTAAGAAACAAGACGAGCGTAAAAGAATGAGAGAAAAACATTATTAAGGAGAGCGGACATTAAAAGAAGAGAAATTAAGAAGACAGAAATTAAAGATTGACATTGCATTTATATTTCTGAAGATCGAGTTCGATATATTCACTTTCGTACAAAAAACGGAAAGGTATAAATCGACCTCTTCTCTCCGCATATCTGGGGAAATAATTGGTATCTCCACAAAATTGGTAACGTTTAACAATTATTATTAACAAATACTATTGTAAAAATTAATTCTAGTGTAAACTGAACCTGTGTCTATGTTTTTGACATTAGCACAAACCGATCTTATATCTAAGTTTTGAAAAAATCTAACGTTTTGAATCTGGTGTAAACCAAAACCATGATTTCTGACTCAAGTGTAAACCAAACTTCTGCCATTATTCTGACTCTAGTGCAAGACGAATCTATATTTATCCTTTTTTTACTCTAGAAAAAATCGGATTATGTCACCTTTTTGATTCGAGAAAAAGCAGACATATGTCTACTTTTTTGACGATTTCTTCTGATTTTTCTCCTGACAGACTTATATTGAGATGTATAAAAATGTACAATTTTGACACAAGGCCGAAAAAGGAGAAATGGGTTGAGGCTGGTCTTCATTGACTATCTTATACCTAACTAATCCAATTCACGACCCATTCACTCATTATAATTTGCACATTCACCACAAGAACTCATCTATCACCAATCAATCTTCCATATACCATAATATCGCATCCTCTCAGGGAACCTAAAAAACGAACCCCATGACATAAAAATTTGATGATTATAAAAAATTATATATAAAAATCTAATTTACAATGAGAGGAGAGGGGATGAACCAAAAAACAAACTAAATACAAAAACAAACCAAATAAAGATATCTGATGTTACAGGTACCTCCACGAAATCGCTAAAAAAATAGCATAGCTTGATGAAAAAGACACCAACCTTGCCGAAAACAAAATTTTCTCGTCTAAATGCTTATCTTATTATTAAGAGGAAAGACCAAAGTTTTTTTTAAATTATTTTTAAAATTTTTTCCTTCTTTTTAGAAAATTCTAAATTTTGATTAAAAAAACCTTGTTTCTCTTTGTATCACCGGAATTAGTAAAGTAACATAGACAATTTTTAGCACGTTTTTTTTTTTTTTGGTATTATACACATTAATTTGGAAAATCTTGCAAAAATAAAAATAATTGTCGGATATAATGAAACTTTCAGGAACTATTCACAGATAACCGAAATTATTATAAATATGTTTTATTTTATTAAAGTCATGGCAGAAATATTTTTTTATATTTATTACCTCCCCTAACTAATTTTATGAAAATGACAGAAATTCGAATGCATCGAGTTTAGTGATTACAATAGTTAAAAGCACAAGGCTTTGAGGAATGCAAATCATGTTTTTTTTTTGTTTTTAATTAGACCCCCTCCCCTACCTGAAAATCAGCTCTGAATTGTAACATACAAAACTCAATAAAACAAAGATATTATTTATTTTCAAATGCTTTTATTTGCTTTTAGTTGTTTTTATGAATATGGGCAATATTTTCTGAAAGCAAAAATTTTTTCGATGAAAAATGCATTTTTAATACAATTATTTGTTATTTCTTTAATTATAATATTTTTTAACATTTAAGTTGATAAAATATTATAAAAGTAGTTAAAAGCCGCATAGGGTTTCCTAAGTCTCCTTATGAGATAGATCTTTTTTTAGCGCGTTGTAAATTATATCATTTTGACTAATCAGAAGATCCGCAGTAATTAAGAAATGTAATTTTGTGTTTATAATCGGGCTGTAATTATAAAGTACGGAAGCCCAACAAGAATACAATTAAGTTGCTTTATTTGAGTTAAGCATTGTTCTCCGTTGTTAAGGCCTTTACTTTTGCGAAACACGTGTGGAGAGGTTAATTTGATTTTTCAATTTCAACTGAGAAGGGTACCTACAAGTATCAGTATCATCTTATGAAATTTATATGATCTTATTTTTATATTAATCTCAGTTACGACATTTTTCCACAAATGAAATATCAAAATTAATAATAAAATGAATGGAAATATAAATAACACAGTAAAATGTAATAAATGTACATAAAATTATAGTATTTTATGTATCCTTCTGATAAAATTTCATAAGAAAGGTACCTATAAATTAATTAGATGCCGTTCTTATGAAATATGAAATTTGATCTCACTCTTAACAGTCTTATTTTAATGTCTTTATAATATATTTTCCATAAAGTATCGTAAACGTAAAGGTGAAAGCTAAGTACCAAAAAAAAAAAAAAAAATTAAAGGATGAAAGTTTTCGTTAAAAATAACGAGGTAAATAATTTATTCACTTAAATGTAAATTATTTCACTTTTCTCCTTCCGCAGAACAAATTATCCTCACGGAATCCGTCAATATGTCATTTATCACCTGTCAAATGACGCGAAAGTTTATGACCTGCTTTGTTTTATTTTCAAATTACATCTTTTCGGTGGAGAAGCTAAGTTAAGCTTGGTTCAAAATATTTTAAATAAACATTATAATTTCTGATTTTCTTAAAATAAGTTTTGAAAAAAATGATAATTGATATTTAAAAGAATTTCAAAGTGAGATTTCCAGTTTTTTTATAAAATGGAAAAAAATGTTCAATTTTGCTGACTCAAAAAAAAAAAGAAGATTTTTAACGAAAATTTCGGATGTGCTAGGAACGATTAAAAAATGTAAAAAAAAATCCCCCCAAAATATTTTAATCTTTCCTCTTAATAATAACATAGACATTTAGACGATAAAATTTTGTTTTCCCCAAGTTTGGCGTCTTTTCCATCATGTTATGCTCCTTTTTAGCGATCTCGTGGAGGTACCTATAGCAGAATCCGTCAAACCCTCAAAAAAGAAAGGCCGCTGTATTTTGCCCTTGGGCAAAATCAAGAGGTTCTCTCGGTAAGGAAGAAGGAAGGCAGAAAATAAATATGGACATGGGGAGTAAAGAAAGTTACTGAGAGACTTATATTCGACGGTCAATAACCTAAGAAAGTTTTAAATATCTTTAGACATACTAACCTAAATTTCAAGAGACTAACGCATGCTCTATATTCCAAGTATTGTAGGACTCCTTTATTATTGGGATCGTTTAGTATTTCTTACCGAAAACAGTGGTCGGCGTTCGAGGCGACATAAAACTAATAAATTCGAATGCAGATTTTCAAGGTAGGAAGTCAATTCCTACTTAGCAACTTGGCTCAACATAATTCGTCTCAATTTCTTTCTGAATTACATTTTCGTCTCGGATGCAATTTACTCGAGTGAAATTTCTTTGCTCGGGTCAGTGAATGAGGATGCCTTACTAAGAGTTATAAATGTGGCAACTTCACTTCGATGGCAGATTATCAATGGTAATATCAAATAAATGAAACTGTCCTGATGTAATTTAACGTGCGCGCCATAGCTTTAGCAGGCGTTTCCACACATTCACAAATCATGATATATTCAAGAAATTATATGCACCGAGTCCCTTAGTATCAAAATGTAACACAATTTATGGTGGTTTCAAGTATTAATCATTTGGTTGGATTTATGTGGTATTTTCGCATTGTAAATGCGATTATATTTCGTAGCATTCGAACTATTTGTCAAACAGAATAGAGCAGACATCTTTTATAAACTCTTGAACTTTTGAGATGAATATTACGTTTATTACACATATTTTATTTGTAATAAGACTTTTGTGCATAGTGGGTAGTTATAGCAGAGATAAATGGGAAAATTAGTCTACAAGCAAATCCGTGGTATCTATGCGTTTATACTCAGCGACAAGCAGGATTATACGTGCCCATCTACAAATCTCTACTTTGCTTAATTAGATAGATATGGACAATGGGGATTAAGAAGACATATATATATAGTGTGATAACAAAGTTTAAAACAGTGTGAGTTACATTTGTTTTGTTTATAAGGCTTATGTTTTGGATTTTACGAATAATTCCTTTTCTTTTTAAGTAGAAATTATATATATATATATATATATATATATATATATAAAAAAATGTATATATATATAATGTATATATATATATAATGTATATATATATAATATATATATATATAATGTATGTATATATAATTTATGTATATATATATATAATGTATGTATATATATAATGTATATATATATATATAATGTATTTATATATATGATATATATATAATGTATGTATATATATAATGTATATATATATATATATAATGTATGTATATATATATGTATATATATATATATATATATATATATATATATATATATATATATATATATACATATATATATATATATATATATATATATTAGTATATATCTTTATTTGTTTGTTTTGCTATTTAGTTTGTTTTTTCAGGTTCCATCCTCTCATTGTAATTATTAATATATATATATATATATATATATATATATATATATATATATATATATATATATATATAATATTTACAACTCTGGTCAAAATCTTCAGACCAGATACAAAAGGGTTAACAAATATAAAATAGTGTTATTTTAATCAAAATATTTTATTTACTTTTAATTAGAAAATGTAGTTTATCAACAAACAAGTGAAAATTTTAATCTTTTGATTGATTAATTGAAACAAACATTGAAAAAAGGATTTTTTTTTTGGTTGGTCATAAAGATAAGACCATGTAAATAAAAATAGCAAATACAGAACAAATAAGTCTAAACGGAAATTTAATTCTCAGTTTATCTTCCATTTTTAAATTGAGTTCTGTACTTATAGAATCTTGATTTGTTTTATTAAATTATTTAATATCGTTGTGGATGAGCAGTGATGCAATGGATAGTGGTTCGGATTGAGAAATCGGAGAGCCAAGTTCGAATTACAGTAACACTCTTTAGATTCGCTTACGCGAAAATAAAAAAAATGTTTTTGACTGAGAGTAAGTTTCGCTATATTTGTATCTTTGAAAGACTATTCTTTTCAAAGAGAATTGAAAAAATTGAAAAAAAAAAAAAATAAAGACTGTACAAATAAATTCCTTGTTCAAAACATTTTCAACTAAAAGGAAATTTCGTTTGCATTCATCCACCGCAAGGAAAGTCGGCTTCCTGTGCCACGCCAGGAAATTTTTCTCGCCGGAGTCAATCCTTCAAATCTACAAATCAACCATTCGCCCTTGCATGGAGTATTGCTGCCATATATGGTCTGGAGCCCCTTCTGTTTGTCTCAAGGTCCTTGATAAAATCCAAAGACGGATATGCAATGTAATTGGCCCTGATCTGGCATCTCGTCTGCAGCCTCTCTCTCACAGACGTGCCGTTGCCTCCCTCTGCCTTTTTTACAAATACTTTCACGGTAACTGCCCCGATGAGCTGCTTTCGCTGGTTCCCAGACTTCATGAATTTAAGCGTTCATCTATTCTGGCATCTCGCCCTCACTCTTTCACTGTCGAAACTGTTAAATGTTGCCATCTCTTCTACTCCAATTGCTTTATGTCTCTCACTTCTCGCCTGTGGAACTCCTTCCCCATTTCTTGTTTTCCTGACAGCTATAATCTCCAACTATTCAAATGTAATGTCAATCGACGTCTCCAGATGCCCTGATTTATCCCCTAACCTTCTCTTCATCCTTTCTTCTATCACTTCTTTTTGCTCTCACTACCAACTCTCTTGCGTGCTAGTGGCTTCCCGCCTTGCTTGGGGTGGAATGCTAAAAAAAAATTCTTGTAGGCGCCTTGTAAAGAACATGAACGAAAATCACACCACATGATGTTACTAAGTTTCTCTCTTACTTAGTGACGTTCTTCTATAAATAATTTCGCTACAACCTTACCACGTTTGGTTTCATTCGATCTGGTTTAAAGCCTTTCCAGATGATTTAATGTCAAATTTTGTCGTTTTCTTAAACAATATATATATATATATATATATATATATATATATATATATATATATATATATATATATATATATATATATATATATATATATATATATATATATATATATATATATTTAAAAAAAAAACAGACCACTTTAAGGTACCATTATAATAATTTATTTCACCAGAGCCCTTTTAAAGGACGCCTGATCATCAGATAGCACTTCCAAAAATGAAATTTTAACGAAAAATGAAATTAAATTGATGGGTAAGTTTTGTCATTTAACAGAGAAGTAAGAGGGATAGTTAAAGAGATATGGTAAACCACCAGGGAGGATTAGTTTCATATCCTCTCAAGTATATTTTATATTGTGGGAGAAGGGTAACCAGACCTTGATCTATTTAGATGGTTAACTTTAATTTGAACCCAAAAACAAACTAAAATATGACAAATATATATATATATATATATATATATATATATATATATATATATATATTATTTGTTTTTGGGTTCATCCTCCTGTCATTGCGTATCTTTTAACAGATTTTTTTATATAGAATTTTATAAATTAGTTTTCATGTCATGGGTGTTTTTAGGTTCCCTGTAAGTCTGCCGGATTGTGGTATATGTAGGATCGAATGATGGTGAATGAGTTCTTGTGGTGGATGTGCAAATTGTAATGAATGAATGGGTCGTGAATCTGATTAGCTAGGTATAAAATATTATGTTGGTGCAAAAATAATGACGTAATAATGTCGTCTTTTGACGTATTTTTTAACGTCAAAAAACGACATTATTACGTCATTATTTTTGCACCAACCTAATAGTTAGGGTCGACTTTTTGTGCCACAATTTTTTTTTGTTTTTTTATATACAGAATAAATATTTTCCCCATTTTAGGCCTTGTGCCACAGTTGTATTTCATATACAGTGTAACCCGGATATAAGAGACCCGGATATAAGAGAGATTTTCTCCGGTCCCAAATTAGAGCCTGTGTTAATGTACAGTGTAACTCGGATATAAGAGAGTTGTCGGGACCGGAGAAGAAGTCTCTTATATCCGGGTTTCTCTTATATCCGGGTTTGGTCTATTTTATATACATTAACACAGGCTCTTATTTGGGACCAGAGAAAATCTCTTATATCCGGGTTACACTGTATATAAAATAGACCAAACCAGGATATAAGAGAAACCCGGATATAAGATACTTTTTCTCTGCTCCCGACAACTCTCTTATATCCGGGTTACACTGTATAGTAAATCTAGACTATAATGTAAGCAACTACATTTGACCCCTTTTCGGTGGGAGATTTAATCTTCTGCCGGGAAATACAGTCGGTATATTCTTGACTTTAGCTGCGAGATCGAACCATCTAGGTGTTACTTCTGAATTTTCTGTAGCAAGTATTTTTTTTTCACGGGGTAGAGCTGCAAGCTCCACGTCCAAAGCTGACATTTTATTAGCAGTTAAAACTTTAAAAGGGTTTACTGTGCTGTGTTACTTGCCGGACACATAAATTGGGTTGCCTTACAGGGTTACAGTTTTCTTTTCTTTTTTTTTTTTTGACCGCAAGCTGGGAGGAAAAGCGGTCTTCTGCCTTTTGTAAGGCTTGAAATAAACGCAACCTACTTCAGCCTGAGTTTGAACATAGTTCGAAACTTCTGTCCTTCGTGTTGTTAACCATTGGCAAAATGACTAAAAATAAATTTACGAGACAACAAAAAAAGAAAAAAAAAGAAAAAAGAATGTCACCGCCAATTTGTTCTGGGATGTGAAATAATAATAATAATAGAAAATAATAGAAAACGGTGTTTTAACTCGAATAAAATATCATCCGCATATTATGCGAAAATGGTCTCTCCTGTTCGAATACTGTTGCTTCTAAAATCTGTCTGATTAGTACGATTAGAAATTAAATTGTTTTAATGATAACATCGAAGTAGACTACATAACTTAAAATAGTTACATTTATTAAGAATATATAAAGAATGGTGATTGCGTGGCGGTTCAGTTCTCTAGCTTTTTCAAAAGCTCCAGAAGCAAGAGACGAACTCTCTAATCGTGAAGATTAGAAAATCCAGTAATGACCGTAACTCATATAGATTTTTTTATTTTATGGTTGAAGCTAAAATGTCCAACTAAATTTTCACTTATTGAAGGGAGAATAAGATTTGTAAATCGGTAATTTGATGAAAAGCTTACTTATATACGTATGTGGTATCATTACATTCATTTCAATGTGTGTAAATGTTTTCTACATCTGTATCTTATTTTCATGTGTGGATAGCAAAAGCAAAAATCGATCCCTAGCCACTTGACTTGAAGAGGCCAAGTTTGGTTTGGTTTATTTTGTCTTACGGCATATCGATCTCAATGGGTTATTTAATGCCGGCAAGATTTTTAGGTTCGTATAAAGAATGTATTTTTTTTTGTAAGAAATCAGTTTGTAGGAGATCAGGTTTCATTGATGTACTTTTGTAAAGCGGGCTTTTGTCGAGTTAAATGTATTGCTGGTATTTTTGCTATAAAAATCTATTTTTATACTTTCTGGGATGATATTGGCCGTCTGATAGTCCAAGGATCCATAGAGTAAACTGGTGCTCGGAAAATTCGGTAACGGAAAATTCGTTAATTTTGACAAGGTAGGAAAATTCGATAACTATGAAATAAAAGTCGATTGAAAATTGATTTTCGGGCTGTTCTGGGAGGGGGGGATTTGGTGCGGTGGAGTAATCCTTCTCCCCTATATTTTTGAAACAGAAATGAGGCTATGTAGTTTTTGCTTCTTTAAAAAGAAATAATTATCTAATATTTAATTTCATTACCTTTTTATTAAAATAATAACTTGAAAAGATACAATAACTTAGATAAATCGGTTTTATATGCTTGAAAACAATAGAGTATAGTAATTAAATACTTATTTTAAAAATGTTTATTTAAAATATTGGAGGGGGGTTTAGACCCCTAAATCCCCCATCCAGAATGTACGGCCCTGTTATTATAGCAGTGAGGTTTTAGCTGGACTGGAACCCATGATTAGTTTTTTTTTTTTAAAAGATACAGTGTAACCCGGATATAAGAGAGTTGTCAGGACCAGAGAAGAAGTCTCTTATATCCGGGTTTCTCTTATATCCGGGTTTGGTCTATTTTATATACATTAACACAGGCTCTAATTTGGGACCAGAGAAAATCTCTTATATCCGGGTTTCTCTTATATCCGGGTTTCTTATATCCGGGTTACACTGTACTTATTTAAACATATTGGGGAAGTACGGCGCTGGTATTGCAATAGTGGAGCTTTATTTTTATATTTGTTTATTTTTTTTAGAAATATTAGAAGAACTAGCCTAAACCGCCACTTCTGCAAGTTCGGTATTGTCGTAGTGGAGTTTTATCTTGACGCCATGATTTTTAGTTATTTAAAAATATAGACGAGGGGATTTAGTCCCCCAGATCCCCAGTATTGTGACTGAACTGAAATAAATGTGTTAAATGTTCGTTAACATTTCAAAACTATACAGAATTTATGCGTAAAAATCTGTATTTTATTTTTCTTGAAAATTTATTTTAAATGAAAATTCTGTTGCTATAAAAAATAATATGCATTCAGTATAACCAACTGAAGTTACTGTATTAATAGTTAACCTAGAAGATTTATGTGTGAATTCGGTCATTCATTTTCTTTTAAATTATTTCAAACGTAAATTCAGTATATTGACGGAAACAAAATTCTGTTTTGAAATTAACGGAGAATTAGAAGGTTAATAAATTTCTGCCGTGGTTTCTTCAATAAATATTTATTTAGTATTGTAACTGAATTAAACTCAATGTTTTGGTTAACCGAGTGTTAACTTTGAACCCTGAAAAATTCTATGCGTAGGTTTTGTCTTTTCTTTTATAAAAAAGAAATATTTTAAGTAAAAATTCTGTTTTCATAAAAAAAATAAAGCTTTATGCTATATCATGTAAAACACTTTGAATCTGGATGTGCGTAATAGTTAAATCATTGGTTGGGGCATCCCGAGGCGGTGTAATGGTTAGCAAGCTTGTCTCGCTAGAACAATTACGACTGAGTAGTGAGTTCGATCCTCACTGGGTGCCCAATACTTTCGGCCTTGTGCCACGTCTAAGATGTGCTTGGAAAATCACAAGTTAAATCATTGGTGATTTCGGTTACATTCCTTGGGGTAGTTAACCGTTTATATAAATTATTTTCTGCTTCGACCTTTCGTTGGAAGATATTCACTTCTGTGCAGATTTCTTTAAAAGCACAGCGTGATAAAAAAAAAATGGGAATCACGAATCAATGCAGTGAAACCATTGCGCTTTCACTTTAAAACCATAGGATCTGAGCTTATCAGCCTGCGAGAAAATTCTTTGGAAAAGAAATACGGCGCTACAGCAACTGAAGTAACATCACTATTTCAACTTTGTATTTAGCATCATCATTTCGTACGATGTTCTGTTTCAGGTGAAAAAAAAGTGAGGCAATTGTTGTAGTCTTCTGATGTTACTATCGACATTATGATTGCAGAGATCAATGCAACGTGCATTTTTCTTCAAGACTATCGCGAAAATGCTTATGCCTCTGTCGACAGCGCGTGAAATTGCAAAAGAAAATGATAATGATGAAAGGTTTTCACCATAAGTGCGACATCGCAAAAGACGTTTATTTGAATAAGACACCGACGACGAAGTTCAAACACCCGAAGAACGTTTTAGTCAGGACTTTTTTTTTTTTTTATATTTCTCTTGTTGACCAGGGTTTATCTTCAATTAATAATCGGTTTTCTCAGCTATCTTAGTGGAATTAATCTTCTGGATTCATTCAAAATTCAGATTATCTTTAACATGCAGTGAAGAGTGGGGAATCTGCAGTTGTACTGCAAACAATTTCACACAAATATTGGTGACATTGAACTAGAAGAATTACCCATTGAGGTTAAGAGATTTAACACAATTCTTAAACTGGAATTGGACATCATAAATAAAAAGAAGGAAGCTAAGAACTGTCCATGATTTTCTTAGATTACATTTTTTCGGAATAACTTAGTTGACACTTACCTGGACTTGTTTATTGCGAGTGTTGCTTACTACACCAGTCACTGTTGCAAGTGTCGAAAGAAGTTTCAGAAAACTAAATGTAATCAAAAAATATCTACGAAGAATGATGAAAAGCTATCCGGGTTAGCAATGATTTCTATTGAAAATGAACGTATTCGATCCTTCGACTGTGATGAAGTATTGAATGCATGTTCTCTTGTTAAGCATCGAAAGAAATACACTGTAAAATTCTATTTTTCACTCCTGATATTAAATGCATCAATGATCTGCAGATAAAGAGACTGAGCTCTACTTGTTAAGTTCGGCATTCATGCAATCTTTGATCGTTACACGTTTACGTCTTCTTTTTAATATGAATGTGGCACAAGTCCGAGTTTAACGTGGGTCATCCAAGCTCGTAGACTTGGCCAAAAAATCCCCGTAGAACCCGTATAAACGGGTTCGGGTCTGTCTACCTACCCGTACGAGACTCTGCCCTTCGGCACAGCCTCGTCCGGGTTCCTCTCTGCCAAAAGGCAGAGAGTCTACAGGAGGTGCGAACAGCCTCAGTAGAACAGTTAGATCTCTGTTTCCGCCACAATTACAGTTACCGTCATAGAAAAAGATCTCGGACTAAATAATAGTTTTATTTATTTTTTAGCAACGATGTTAGTGTCATTGAAGAGGCGGTTCTTGTGTATATTTCTTAGTGGTAATATAGTTGGTCTATGTCGCTGAAAAAAACTAAGTAGAGATTTACTTACTCCCATCCCCCATTGAGTCATGTTGTGACGCAAGATACTTTTTTAACGTATTTTCACTCGGGAGGCTCGTCCAAGCCGTCCTTAGCTTGTCAGAGCTGGTTTAAGCTAGTCATATTTAGTATCATAGCCGTGATACCACCAGCTCAGGGACGGATCCCTGTGCCAGGTAAGTGTGTTTACTTGACCCCCCCACTGAGTCAGGTTTAAACACGGTATTTACTTGATCCCCCCACCACTACCACTGAGTCAGCTCGTGACACAAAGTCGGTTTTTAATGTGAGGACCGGAGTGTCTTCCCTCGGGCCGCTGGTCTTAGCTGGTCATAGCTTGTCCAAGATGGTTAGAGCTAGCCAGAGCCCGTCCAAGCTAGTCATAGCTGTGATACTACCAGCGCAGGGACGGATCCATGTGCAGGGTAAGTAGATATTTACTTAAACCCCACTAAGTCAGGTTGTGACACTAGGCCAGCTTTTAACGTGGGGGCCCGAGTGTTTTCCGCCGGTCCAAGCTGGTTATAGCTTGTTCAAGTTGGTCAGAGCTGGTCTAGGCTAGTCTTAGCTGGTCTAAACTGGTCAGAGCAGGTCCAAGCTAGTCGTAGCCGTGTTAGCACCAGCACAGGGACGGAGCCCTGGGGTAGGTAAGGATATTTACTTCTCCCCACTGAGTCAGGTTGGGACCCGAGTTTTAACTCGGACTGCTGGTCTAAGCTGGTCTTAGCTGGTCATAGCCTGTCTAAGCTAGTCATAGCTGGTCTTAGTTGTTCATAGCTTGTCCAAGCCGGTCTAAGCTAGTCATAGCTGATCTTGGCTTGTCATAGCAGGTCAGAGCCGGTCCAAGCTAGTCGTAGCCGTGATACCACCAGCACAGGGACGAAGCCCTAGGGCATGTAAGTATCAGAATGTGTATACCACTCGAGAGAAAGGTTTAAACACTCAACGAGCACTGGAACGTACTTGTATTTATACATTGTATTGTATTTATTTTCAATTTTTCTCATTGAATTGTACACATAAGATGGTAGGATCCATTATTGTATATAATTAAATTACAATGAATTTTTAATTTTATAGGAATACAACTGCTGGCGTGGTGTAATGGTTAGCAAGCTTGTCTTGCTAGGTCAGTTACTACTGAAACGTGAGTTCGATCCTCACTGAATACCCCATGCTTTCGGTCTTGTGCCACATCTAAGCTAGGCTTGGAAAGTCTTTGGGCAGCTCGATGTGGTGTAATCGTTAGCAAGCTTGTCTCGCTAGAACAATTACGGTTGAGTAGTGAGTTCGATTCTCACTGAGTGCCCCCTAATTTCGGCATTGTGTCACATCTAAGCTATGCGTGGGAAATCACTATATCTGTGTGTTTGATTTCATTTTATTTTTTAAAGCAAATGTTTTGTATGTTTTTTTCATGTGTTGTTTTGAAATCTTTGTAAAACTTTCTTTTTCGACGGAGATGCGTCGTCAATTAAGCTTTATGGAAATGTAAAATATTGCGAATTAAACATTTGTTTTCAAATAAAATTTAGTCATGAAAACATTGGTAGTTATTACAAAAAGAATAAAATTTTCTTAGATATTTAAAAAAAACAAAAAACTATTCATTCTATAAGCAAATCATACTTATTATAAAACCCAGGTTGTGTGTGTGTGTGTGTGTGTGTGTGTGTGTGTCTGTACGTTTATATATTGGATCGGATTTCCTACATTTTTCAACCGATTTCAACAAATCTTCACAGGACTACGTAAAATTACCTTGCGGTGGTTCTGACAGCGCCAAAAATTGGAAAAAACACAATTGTTTGTGCATGAAATCAATTTGAAAACACAATTAAGAGGCATCGCTTTCACAGAATGAAAGGGGGACAACTCATATCGAGTTATACTTATTATAAAACCCAGTTTGTTTGTTTGTTTGTGTGTGTGTGTGTGTGTGTGTGTGTGTGTGTGTTCGTTTATATATGGGATCGGATTTCCTACATTTTTCAACCGATTTCAACAAAACTTCATTTTTTTTGGCAGGTAGTGTTTCTTATTGTCTTTCACTCATTTTTCTTTATTTTTACATTCAGAATGCTCTAAAAATTCCATTTACAAGACAATTGTTTATAATAAAATTCTATCCAATCGGTAGAGACTTATAACGATTGAAAACAGTGTTTTTCTTTCAGTTTGGGTTTGACCAATCCGTAAAAAAAACAAAAAACCTAATTAAGACATGCGTGTCCGTCAACCTTAAACAATAATCTTTGTCAATTTTATTTTCAGTCTTTATGATGGTCGATACTTGATCTATCTCTTACTGTTACATCCCCAGGCAACGCCCGGCTCTACCGCTAGTAATTAATAGATATGAACTGAAATTTTCATTTAAATTGGATAATTCCTTGATTTTTAGTAATTTTTAATTTCTGGGTTTTGTTTTTGCCCCCATGCTGAGAAATATTGAAATTGGCATGTATTAGGCAATAGAGTGGGTATCAAAGTTTCGGGTGGGTAAGGCGAAATCCTAGCACCGGCCGTGTTTTTATTTACAGATTTCAAGTTTGAAACTGTGCTTAGGCTATTGATGACGGCGTGCTAATTATGTTGTGTTTCTTCTTAATTAGTAATTGTACGCAATTATTAACGACACAGGCACAGTTTCGAATTTGTAAATAAAAAAATGCAGAAAATCAGTGATCAATTTATATTGCGAAGAGGACCGTCCTAAAATGATTAAAAAAATTTTTTTGTTTCTGAAAAATGTCGGGACTCGAGGAAGATCTAATGAATGCCAATCTATAATAATTGTTCAAATAAAATTTATTCCCTATTTTTTTCGAACGGACCAGTAATTTTAAGTAGCTCCCACAAAAGTTAGTGACACAAAACACATAGCGGAGGCATCAGATTTTTTTCTTGAATAACGCCAAATAATTTCAGTGCTGTAAGCACTGAGTCGGCTTCTTGTATCAGGATTGATGTAATTCGTTAAAAACACACTGCAGTTGCCTTCAATCAATATAGACTACCCTATTGTTGGTCCCCAGGTCAGGTATTGCTGCTAGGTCAGGACGGAAAAGATAGATGGATTCTGAGGAGTGGGAGAAAAAAAGAGTGTGAGAAAAACAGCGGGGGAAAAGAGTGTGGTTGGGAAAGATATGCTGGCAATGAGAAATCTACGAGCGGCCAAGAGGTGATATCCAGTGCTGAAGATGAAGTATGCTCGACAGAGCTTGACATTGCCACCAAACGGCATGAAAAACGCATAATAACATTTTATAGGACACTGTCGAAAATAGTTATGTGATGTACTCGTTTTTGCTTAACCTTTCTCTTTGCCACGAATCATTAACATAGGCGATATCTGGAAAGAGCGTACCGCACAAAGGCCCGTTCATACATTCTTGCCCAGGATCATTTATTCAGATCAATTTACTTACTCGGTCACACACACGTATGCACACACACAACACACACACACATACACACACACATATATAAATAATATATATATATATATATATATATATATATATATATATATATATAATGTATCAAAGGGGGTACTGAGGTCGACAACTAACAGCAAAAGACTGTTTCTTGCTTGAACCCAGTCTTTAGGCTATCATGACCGCCAGGACTTGAAAATTGCGTTCAATCATGAAACAGACTGTCACCGCTCATTGTTGACCTCAGTGCCACATTTACTTTTACATACACTCTATTCCTGATATCGAGCACATTTGCCCATAAATATAGCCTACTTTAAAACTATATTTTTAGCATGCATATATATATATATATATATAATGGACAGAGTGATTCCTAAAGAGTCTATATACGAAACTCTGGAGTCGGGATGCTAACATCAATCAACAGACAAAACATTTACTGGTATATGTCTATATATGTGTATTTGTTCAAGTATCATACATTCGACCTTGTGCCACACTTAATATATTTTTTTTTAAAAAGATCACCTATTCTTATGGTATTTAACAGAAGAGATGTTTGAAACAATTTCGTTAAAAACTCACCCCACGCTCCGTCATCCAACAAGATATCTTCCTCCCACTTCTGTCTTCATTTTTACCTGTTCTTGTCCTTTATTGCGACCCCCCACCCCCGCTACCACAAAATCTTCTTTTATTGCTTTATTGTCTTTCTTTTCTTTTTTTCTTTTAATCAATTCATTTCCTGTGTCTGGTGCTTTTAAACCAGTCTGAAGATTGCAGCGTAAACCAACTGCGAAATAAATTTAAGTTTATAAATTGAAAATTTAGATGTAAGGTTTTCGTTAAAATTTTTCTTAATTATATTGCTCTATATGACTTATTATTCCCATACACTGAGCGCTCTATTAAGAGTTTTACCTGATATTCATTTCTTAGGAACTCCTTGCGATTATCCACTTAACTAAAGGATTATATATATATATATATATATATATATATATATATATATATATATTTCCTGTAAAATATATATTTCTCTTTAAATTAACTAATAGCGATACTGAACATACAGATAAAAACAATAAACATTTACAAAAGCGTAATACACATTAACTATGTGCAAGACGAATTTTCTCTTAGAAATATCATTAAAAATACATCATCCCAGTCGACCTGGACAAGGATATTAAATTATCTATAAAAAATTTTAAACAGCTAACCTTATCAAAAATAATATCACACTCGAAAAAATCAAAATACAAAGAACCAATATTATTTACGAGTTCACCTTAAGGAACTATCTTCCTGATCAGACTAAAGTCATAAATAATTATATTAGTCATACTACTACATGTCTATCTAGGCTACTCTCGTTTCACCTACCCGACCATAGCTCAATTAGGACCCATTTAAACACACAAAATCACCTACCAAACTCCATACGAAACATACTAGTAAAAAAATATAAGTATAATAGCACCATCCACATGTAAAATAAAAAAATTAAAAATAATGGAAACCCTAATAATAAAAAAGAGAACCAACCCTCAACAACATTAACTACGATCAGGGTCACAATGCAATGGCCGTGTTTGGAAAATAAAACATTCCGAAAATTTCAGACACCTACATAAAGACAAACACACACATTTAGTTAAAAATAAGAAATAATGAATTGCCCTTGATAATGAGAAAAGAATAGCCGAAAGCGCTCGGATATACAGTGCCTTTGGACAGTTTTTACACACTTTGTCGAGAAAAGAAAACGCAAAGAAATTCAATAAAAAGCTTAATCGCAGTACCTTGTTAACAAAACTTGTAAAAAACAGAGATTGCTACCCAAATACTCAATCATGTATGTGTGTGTGCACGTGCGTAAAGAGATTGGGGGGGGAGAATATCCCTATACCAACGAGTCTCTAAACGAAAAAACTGAATAACGAAACTTCTTTTTCTTAATAAAAAAAAAAAAATTAAATTCGACTAACGAGTTGAAATTTGAGTAAGAAACTGCGAATAGACAATACACACGGATAAGTGGCCGGGAGCGTCTTTAACAGCGTTTCAGTTTCCATACTGTACTCGTTCGGAGTCATAAGCAGTGAAATTAGCAGGCAAACTTTCATGTTTTATATTGAAAATAATATTTTTCATGTCTTTTCATTAAATGCATAAACATGGATCGACAGAAGCGAGTGAGAAAATCAATTACTATAGAAATTATGAAGGAAATAATTTCTAAACATGAAAGTGGAACGAGTGTTAGAAATATGATATGAAATCAACAATCAGCACCATACTAAAAGCAAGAATAAATTAAAAAAAAGTTTGACTAATCAAAATGAGTAAATCACACAGCAATTTTATTGTAAAATAGAATGTTTTACTCTTGGCGTTGATTATAGAAAACGAAATTGCCGTTGATAATAGAAACAAATCAATCATTTTTGCAAAGACCAAACAGTTGATGTTGTCAGTGGAATTTTGACTTTATTCCTATATTTTCTTATATGTATTTTAATTATGCATGTATTTTATAACTAAATTGTATATTTTTCAGTTTTTATATGCTTTCATCTAGAGTT
>CAHIKZ030001358.1:1807500-1812500 GCA_903632075.3 Acanthosepion pharaonis | reverse complement strand
ATATGTTTATATATATGTGTATGTATATATGTTTATATATATGTGTGTATATATATATGTGTATGTATATATGTTTATATGTGTATGTATATATGTTTATATATATATATGTATATATATATATATGTTTATATATATATGTGTATATATATGTATGTATATATTAAGAAATGGACGAGGTCCGACAATTTATTTATTAAAGACATTTTTATTTATGTTTAACGTTGTTTTATTTTATAGATACAAGTATTTAAGCAAATGCTCTGACCTTGTAAACAGTATTAAATAACATTACCGGCCTGAGTGGTTAAGGCATTTTCATAGTATATATTCGGTTCCGTATAGGATACAGGTTCGAACCTGTCCTATGAACGAATATTTTCTATGAAAATTAACTCGGACATTCAGGCCTTATGGTAAACAAGGTTTAATTTACTGTTTATCAAAACAATCTTTGCTTAAATCTCGTATCTATAAAATAACAACGTTAAATGTAAACAAAATGTCATTAATAAATAAATTGACGGACCTCGTCCATTTATTTAAAAATATGACGTTATTTGTTTACATTGATACGCCAGAGCAGTTAGAATTTAAGAAATGCTCATTTAAGATTGTAGTTTAAATAACAGTAAATTGACCTTGTCTACCATAAGGTTCATGGTGGCCGAGTGGTTAAGGCACGTCAGCGTATATGACGGTTCCGTATAGGGATGCAGGTTCGAAACCCTGTCTATGAACGAATATTTTCTATGAAAATTTCTCGGACATTCAGGCCGGTAAATGTTATTTAATACTGTTTATCATAAACAGAGCATTTGCTTAAATACTTGTATCTATAAATAACAACGTTAAACATAAATAAAAATGTTCGAATAATAAATATATGTATGTATATATGTATGTATGCATATATATATGTGTTTATATGTATATATGTATGGATATATATGTATATATATATATATGTATATATATATGTATATATATATATATATATATATAATGTATGTATATGTATATCTTATCTTATGTTCAATATGTCTTGTATAAAAATTGTACCTATTTAAAAGAACCGGAGATTTTTTTTATTTTCAATACGTCTTATACGTTGGCAATGGAATTTGCAATTAATTCTTCTGATGTAATATGAAATTTACTTTAATTTTTCAGTTCCCTTCCATTCAAATTGAATTTCACATATTAATATTTCCACCGCATCGTAGCCTCTCTAAAAATCAGAATCTAGCCAGAAATATTTTTATGACTCTGATGTTAAGTGAAACACAGAAGTTTTAGAAATTACATCAGAATCAACTTGCGTCTCCGAGTGAGTTGGAATCGTAATTCGTCGTTAGACGGATTTACCTGTAATTGGGACCAGTCGAGATTATGTATCATGGTTTCCACGCTGGAATTGATTCCCAGAATGAAAGAAAAAAAGAAGAAACAAATAATTTATTGATACATTAAATAATATGTTCGTAAATTTATTTTTTAATCCCTAAAATCTGTTTAACGTAAATATTTTCATACCAAAAATCTACCATCTACAGTTGTCACCCTATAATTTTGTATTTCAGATGACTGACACAAAAATGATGGTGTTCATACAGATCTCGGTGTTACACAGCGTCAATGAAAGTGAATAAACCGAATCCAGTACATAATCTTTGTATTAAAGTATTACTTGTATATATATGTGTATATTAAGAAATGGACAAGGTCCGACAATTTATTTATTAAAGACATTTTATTATGTTTAACGTTGTTTTTTTTTTTATTATATTTTATTATCTTAAAAATAACAACGTTAAACATAAATAAAATGTCTTTAATAAATAAATTGTCGGACCTTGTCCATTTAATATATGACGTCATTTGTTTACATTCGATACGCCAGAGCAGTTATGAATGTACGAGATTCATGGAAAATTGAGTTTATAAGCTAGTAAATTGACCTTGTTCGGCGAACAAGGTCGAATTTTGTAGCCTAAACTAAGGCCACGTCTCGTATATGACGGTTCTGTATAGGATGCAGGTTCGAATGTAAACAAAGAACGAATATTTTCTATGAAAATTTCTCGACATTCAGGCTTTTAATGTTATTTAATACTGTTTATCATAAACAGAGCATTTGCTTAAATACTTGTATCTATAAAATAACAACGTTAAACATAATAAAATGTCTTTAATAAATATATGTGTGTGTGTATATATATATATATATATATATGTGCATGTATATATATATATATATATGTGTGTATGTATATATATATATGTGTGCATGTATATATATATATATGTGTGTGTATGTATATATATATCATTACTTTTTGGTGACAAGACTTTCGGACCAGCCTCTAGTTTAAGAAATAAAACTAAACATTTAAAACTTATCCTATCATAGTTTCCACTCAGTATAATTTTGACGCAAAATCAAACAAAAAAACTCGAATAAGAACTCACCCGATTTTAAATTTTAAGGAATTGTTTTTTAAAATACAATAAGGTCAAACTGTATGTTCTCAAATAAGGATTTATTGTTAAGTAAAATATTTCCACAATATTTCTTATGCTAGGAAATCTTTTAATAAAAGATTTTTAAATTTAAATATCAATGTGATATAAGCAGAAATTAAAAAATGTCAATAATTAATTGGATTTCTATCGATAATGAGCATAAATTGATTTTCAAATGATTTTTCGATTTTTTTAAAATTGAAAATATTTTCTCCGTATATCGGACGAAAACAAATTTTCATATGTGAATATCCTTTTTTTTTAATCTTATAAAAATTGCATTTACTTGTATAGATGATTTCAATATTTATTTGATCACGGATATCAATAAAAGAAAACGCCTATGGACATACGTCTAATTAAATAATCTAGATTTTGAATAGCTTTGCTTTGTTTTCGTTTTGTTATGTGGGATATTTATATATTGAAGAGGAATTCCAGACACACTGGACAACGAAGTTTGATTTAAATAAGGATTAAAGTTGCCAAAAAAAGTAAAAAAAAAAAAAACAAAAAAAACAAAACTTAATAGACTGTCAGGTTGAGACACTTTGCTTCGTGTACGCCTAAAATCCAGCGGTAGGAAAACAGTCTTAGGTAGACTGTTTGGTAAGGAAGATAATCGAGTCGAAAGCAACACCGAAGAAAAAAGCCAAACATCGATGACGCCGCCTTCTGCCAAAAGAGGCCCAACTTGTCTGCAAATTGCTTTACCGTTTCTTGCACACCAGTGATTTCCATTATCTCAGAGGAAAACTCATACGATGATGAATGACCCCCACATATATATATATATATATATATATATATATATATATATATATATATATATATATATATATATATATATATGGGGGAGAGCGAGAGAGCGAGAGAGAGAGAGAGAGAGAGACGTAGATTTAAAGCTTACATTTCATCCGGGCAAGGGGATTGAGAATAAAGTAGCTCAGCAGGAAAAAGAACAGATGAGGTAAGGTGGACAAGAATTTCGGCCATGTTTGTCAAGAGAAATAAATAAAAATAGTGACGAGGCACAACGGACGTTATTGAATTTTCTTACGACTTTTCTACGGCGAGTTTTTGTGAAAGCCTCAGTGTGAACGGCCATGTTTATTGATGGTGGTACTTACCTACTCACGTGAGAGAATAAATAAAAATACAGTAGGCTTTTGGCTAATGTCTTATTCTTTCAATAGTGGGGGGTTATGGTTTATCATCCTTGCTTTATGATAAGAGCATGTGTAAAAAAAAAAAAAAAAAAGACTGCCTGTCCGTTACAAAGATTTCTTTCTTTCTTAATAATTTCACCCGAGGAAGGCAATAAAGCCACTAAGATGCAAGGGATTACTGAGTGTGGGAGAATATAATAGAAATAAAATATTATTAAAGAGAGAGAACAATAAAATAACTTGAATTAAGACGACAAAAGATAACGATTGATATTGTAATTAAATTTTTAAAGATTCAAGTTAACTAGAAAACAGGGGACAGGAAGAGAATACAGTAAGCGAGAAGCGTGAAAGAAGAAACTACCAACATAGGATTTACGGTTACATCTAGTCAAGTCAACTATAAAGTGATGAGACCTTATCGCCAATCTAGTACTGCGCTTAAAATCATAAAGTCTAGGGACCAAAAAGTAAAGCACATCAGAACAATTACTATGAGGATATTTATAAAAAAGTCACAGGAAACTTACGTTCCGGCGGTGGGAAGGTGACCGAGGCTGATATTCCAGGTCAGGACTAATAACATAGCTGATTTTTTTCGCATTTTATCTAAAATCTGTAATTCATAGTAGAACCAGGCAAAGCATACCAAAACGAACATGATTCCAAATCTAGTTCTTGAGTATTTTCTTATTCAGCTGTGGAATTTCTGCAACAGAGTTATTAGTGTAGATATTACCAGTAAGTGAAACTCACTTTGCACAGATCATTGTGAATAAATGTCGATACAATGGCTGAAATAAAAGCTTTTAGAATATTGCAATAGAGTCTCTTCTATTTACTGATAGAAGAAACTCTATTGTAATATTCTACCGCCTTTTTTTCAGCCTTTTATTCCTCCATTGTTGTAGCTGGCCCCAATTACGCGGCCATTTAAATAAGGTTAGTTTATAATCTCTGACATTTCCAGTAATTTTTCTGATACATCTTACTATGCCTACATCAAGTGCGGCTGTTCCATAATCATCCGCCAACATCATGTGAACGTTTGCAACATTTTCTTCTTTAAAAACAGAAATTCTATGACATCCCTATGTGATCAGAAGGGTAACCATTTTGAAAGATGATTATAGATAAAAAAAGAAACCAAAAAAACAGGAGCTAACTCAACCAATGTATTTTTCCCCAAATTCCCAAATGTAGACACATGTCAGGCTTTCATTAACGAGTGCTTCGTGAATGGATAATTAAACAAAGACAAAGAGCGATTCTTCTCTTAGCTGCATAATATGTGCTTCGTCAGGG
>CAHIKZ030001358.1:1775000-1805000 GCA_903632075.3 Acanthosepion pharaonis | reverse complement strand
TGTTCTCTTTTGTCCTTCTTAACTTTAATTTCTATTTATACGAAGTTTAAATTAAAACCATTGACGCTACACTGTCTGCAGTATTAGCGTCCTTTTTGCCTAATTTTTCCAACTTCTTTACTTACATGCTCAATTCATGATATTCTCAGTATCATTCTGTAGCACTGCATTTCTGTTACCTGAAGTGTCTTCTTCATCTATGAGGAGACCGTTCATTATTCACTACCATAGAGTAGTATTAATATTACATAATAATTCAGCACTTCTTCCTTTGTTTTGAAGTAAGTTTTCCTGTTTCTTAATCGTTTACCTTGCTTTTGGAAAGCATCTATTTCAATTTGTCTTTCGATTTCAATGTCGCATTTCATTGTCACATTTCCCAGACATATAAATTTTTATACTTGCTTGATTTTGGTATCTTCACTTCGCAGTTCGCAGCTTAGGCTGACAACCATACGTTCTTTCTTCTTATAATTGATGGTCAGTCTTTTCTTCTTGCTTCCCTTTACTTTCTTCTCTTAGAATTCCTGTAGTTTCTTTTCTGTGTCAGCTATGAATACTGTTTCATCTACATATCCTATGGCGTTAACATTGTGTGCACCAATAATAAATGCTGGAAGAGCTTCTAATTCTCTTAGTATTGTCTCGCTGTATAGATTAAATAAGTCCGATTAGCGGACTCATCTTTGTCTTACACTTCTTTAATTCGAAATTCGTAAAAAGCTGTCACAAGTTCACACTAGTTAGATAATCAATAAACTGTACACTTTAGCTATGGATGGCAGCCAGTACAGAATATGGACTACTATCATTTCAGGACTATAGAGAAGGCAACAGGAAAAGAATTTGAATCCAATTCACATATGATAAAGTAAAATAAATCTGTGAGGAAGCGTGATCGACTTAGTCTTGAATTGACGTAGCATTAAAAATCGGCTCTCGACTTTCACAAGGTCAGATTTTCACATCTAAGATAGATCATGCCATGTACACCGGAAAACCACTGGTAAAAAGTACCGGGTGAAACAGCAAAATTGTACAACTCGTGTTACGGTATAATTGTACACTCCACAAAATGTTTACTATTTAAAAATACACTAAACTAATTAAGTTTCTTTTTTCCAGGTTTTCAGATAAGACGTTTAGCCATTTGGACATCATTTTTCGAAGGAATCACGAAAAAAAAAAAAACTCTTTGAGCTATTAAAAAGAATAGAAAAAGATCATTCAGGCTTTGAGTAATTGTACTATCATTCATACTCTGGCTTCCATCTTCAAAGTCCATTCAAGAACTATCAAGAGAACAGTGAATAAGTTTAAAAAGAAGGAACAATAAAGAGGAAAACTGAATCAGGACGTCACAGCAGGAAGAGGGATCATCATTTCAACTAAAGATGTCAATGAGAAAAGATCCAACGCAATCCATAAGACTTTTGGAACCTGAGAGAGGAGTTTCAGTTATGACAGTCCAAAGAGCAGGGGAAACTACTTGAAAATGAAATCGTACGTGAAGCCTGTGAGGCAACTTGTTAATCCAGGACAGAAAGTTAGAATGTTAGAGTGGGTGAAGATCATCTTGAATAAGTTGGAAAATGATCCTGTAATAATAATAATAATAATAATAATATATATATATATATATATATATATAAAAATTCAAATATTTTATTTCAATCCTTCATGAGCTTCCGATCCTTAGCTATGATTAATTAACGATGAACATGTCATTTTAGTTTATGTCCGAATTCATCACGATTTTTCTATTAAACTTGGAGAATACTTATATGTTCTTATTGCTCAAAGTAGAGTCCAATAGTATTATAAAAACCTCGGAGAATTCCAGTAAGATGTCTTTCATTATTCCTAAGATACAACGGTTCAAAGTTTTATCTAACAGATGGACAATTCTACTTTTACACGATTTGGACAATTTTGCTGCAACACACAGTAAATTCCATTCGGCAGCTGCTTTGTGGCACAGACTCTCGAGAGGATGCTTTCCTCACGACTACAATATTAGCTTCATGAAGTTTAAGGCCAACCGTATCCTACTTATCGTTATAATCTAATCTTTTTACATTCATAAATAAACACAATTCAATGACCCTCTCTCTTGAGTAATTCGTGGGTCTTGCATTGAGGAAAAGATGGCGTAACATTACTTAAAGCAATAAAAAGAAAGGAAGATGTGAAAAGACATGTCCATTAACGTCCTGAAAGAATGTAACACAAAAGAGAACACATTGTACTGCAGGAGATTTATCAAAGACAAGTTTCCACTTCCAGTTGGCTTTAAATTCGGAGCTCGAATTCATATATTTTGTCCAGGGAATTTAACTGACGAATTGGATATTTAGAAAGTTAGAGGAATTCATGCATTTCCCAACGGCAATAGTGCGATGTAAATATAAAAACTTTGACTAAAATTTGAATTCAGTCTAACGTTTTCGTTTCCTGATACGTCATCTACGCACAATTATTATTGTTAGTTTGAAAATTTTATGAGTATTAATATCTAAAACGCAGCCACTGGAATCAGAGAATAGCAGCCTACTAGGGCGGTTAGCTAATCCCCCATTGCAGACACCTGCTCAGGCACATTTGTGTTTATTTAACACCCATTTGTGGTTTTACTGCCACAATGTTGAGTGGACCTTACACTTACAGTTTCTCGGAGATGGCGAGTTATCTAGCGTGATCAATTGTCTGAACAAGGCTAGCACACTCAAATCCTCGGTCACGATGGCTTGTGACTTCGTGCTACCACAAACACCGACATAATATCAAGGTCATCTTTTTTAGAAATCGATCATGGTGAGATTCAAACCAGAGTTTCAGGGTCAGAAAGCATTCTGACCACTCGGACATGAGATTAACATATATATATATATATATATATATATATATATATATATATATATATCACGCACATTATTAAGGGACTTCAGAAATCTCTGCTCTATAGGAGGCACCCTTTGTATTCTTTACTTAAACGTTTCATTCAACCAGGGAATTCAATGTTGACAGAACTCACGAGAAATTGGTTTGGAAAACTTGCTTGTTAACCATCACGCTGCATGATATGCAATTTAAAGATTTAGATCGGGAACGATGGCTCAAGACAAATCACTCTGTACGTTTTACAGCGAAAGGTCAGATACCCACTCCTGGGCATGAAGTTTAGCCAGAGGAATGGTCAAGGATATCCGGCCTAAAATGATCTGATTGAACAGCGATCAAATTAGGTTCGTTCTTCGGAGGAAGAACCAATGCGCGTGATGACATTCCACGCTGGAGCAATACTGGTACGCAAGATTCCTCGCAGACAGGGGTCAATAGCCATGGGCGTCGAGTGTTAGGCAAGTAACAGCTCTTTTTGGCTGCAAACTTCGTTGGCCCCTCGCGACCTTTGTTTTAGTCATTACGCTGCAGCGTTTCTGATTGGTCATTATATTCCGATTGTAGTTCCAGCAGCTACCCACCCAACATTAACCATTTCGATTAATACCTATCATGTTCATAAACTGCTCGAGCGCTATTAAATGCCATGACCGCGGATCACCATAGCTGGTCATCGCAGGGGCTGCAGCTGAGGGCAAATTTGTATCTGAAGAAACAAAGCAGCTGTTACTGAAGTCTTCTGAGTCAGGATCAACGGGGATATCGGATTCTCTGTCAAGGTCATCCAAGGTCATGCTCGATTGGAATCCACTACTGAGAACATTAAGTCTTGTTGGTAGGTTTTTTTTTTTTTAATCCGATTGTTTTCAAAATTCAGCAAATGTGTACAAATAATTTGAAATATTTAAAAGTGCCCGATTTGTTTTTAGGTCGTCGAATTTAATTTATTATTAATATGATGTTTTCTTTTCAAGCCAACAAAAGACGTCATCTTGCAATAATAATGTTTCGCAACGCTTATATCTATAAATCTTGTGATGAAGATATTTATTTTACACAACAAATACTTTCCAATAAAATCGTTGTTATGCATAAGCATACTGAAAATGAAAATAAATCGGAAAATGCAAGTCCTTAGCTCAACAATAGAAATAGTCGTCTTATTTAATTTTATTTAATCAATTAAATAATGCAACTAAGAAACAAGGGACTATTGAGTAAATGAGATGAAGGAAAAGGAAAACCAATTCTAAACAGAAAACAAGAGATAAATCCTCTACTCTTCTTCAAAACTCTGGGTAGGAGTTTGAACTGGACCAGAGATGAACTAATTTACTCCTAACAGCAAAATATAGCACATTAATAAAGTTTGCTTATTTGGTTTTTATTAGCTGCTGTCACATTCAAAGTGCTCCCTTTGTTAAGCTATGCACTTCGTAAGACGATGATGCCATTGCTGGAAACTTTTTTGGAACTTTTTTTTTCCTGAAATAGCTTTCAGTCATGTTGTGTCGGATGTCAAGTATTTCAGCAAATCTTTATGGGTAGATTTTGAATTTTCAAAATAGTGTTTTTATATACACACACGTAGCTACGTAGCTGAAAAACCTGCTACCGAAACCCTCGGAATGCTTCGTCAGGGGTTTTGCAACCAGTTATGGCCGGTTCAGTTACATTTAGGAATATTCAGTGCAATCAGCCACAAGCTAAACACCAGAAAATGCGAAAAAAAACAAAACAATTCGTGAACATATTCATGGGGACCATCAGTGAACAACACATGAGATTTTTCAGGATAGAAATGAGATTTAGTCAGCCAGAAGATCCCCACGGAAAACCAGAGCATTCATCGCATTGCTCCACTGACTCATGACAATCAATGACGCTCCAAAATAGGCTTTGGTAATACTGCATAAGTTTCCTATGCAATTATTCGGTAAGAGATGGCAAATAATAATGTATGACATATATTATTTAGTGGAATGAGAGCGTCGTCCAGAATCTTTCCAATAGCACTTTGTATAATACTTAATATTTGCTGATAAACACCCCAAAATTTAGCGTCAAATTAAAAATAAATGGTTTATAGTGCAATTATGCTGAGAAGAACTTAGTTACAGTTTCTGGGAGAAAAAATGATCAACAATCTGAACAACGCCAGCATAATCAACCTCTCGGTCACGGCACAGCTATCGACGGCTCCTAAGTTTACCGTCTACTCAATTTCACTCACAAGGCTTGAGTCAACCAATCGTATGCTTTTCAGTCACTTTCCAAAGGTGTCGCACACTGGTATCGTCTCACCTCCAAGCCGATAACATCAGAAAGTCTCCTTCCTGAAAAAATCAGCCGTGGTGTGATTTGAACCCGGGTTTCATGGTCAGAAATCGAACCTTCTAACCGAATATATATATATATATATATATATATATATATATATATATATATATATATATATATATATATATATATATATATATATATATATATATATATATATATAACAGTTTTAGAAAAATACTATAAATATGGAATGTGACAATGAATAACATCTGACAGCAACGCGTCTGATAGGATATTGAAATATGGGACCATTGCTGTTGTTTTCCCAAAAAGCCCCCACCCGGAGTAGTAGCATCTGTTAGGGTCACTGCTATGAACAACTAGTAAACACCCAAACCAAAAGCATCGGCACATTTTTATAATAAAATAGCGAACAATAAATTTTTATAGCAAAATGACATTCAATGCTGCACTAGAAATATGTAAAAATACATTTTTATAATAAAATTACCAACAATACATTTTATGGTCGGTACACTCTATATCTAAAATGCTTAGCATGAATGTATAAAATTACATACAAATATCTTTAGTTGAAAGCATACAAAATATTTACGTACGAAATATTTAGATTACGACATTAAATAACTCTTGGAGATTGATATGCCGCTAAACAAAATCAAGCAAGCAACCAATAACTATGAAATATTTATTAAATTCGAAAATATTTTGAGATTATTTATTAAACGTATTTTAGTTTTAGTACGTAACTAATGTAGGGGGGGATACTTCGAGTGTTGCCATGGTTGTCTCGTTAGATTAGTTATAACTGTATATTAATTTCGACCCTCACTAGATACCCCATAATTTCATGCTTTCGGCCTTATGCCACACCTAAGCTATGCTTAGAAAATCGATATAACTAACTTAAGGGATATTCAATTAGGATCGAACGCAATATTTAGCCGGAACCCGCTTGCTGACCATGGCCAGGCAGTGAAACGCCGTCGGGATTGAATTTTAATTAGTTACTAAGCAGAGATTAAGTTTAGATCTAACACAAGGCATTTGATTAGGATCGAACTCGCTACTCAGCAGTAGAACAGCTTCTTAATCGGTACACCAAGTCGTGGCATCCTCCCTAAAACTTTCCAAATTGGACAGCGGGAAAGCATTTATTTGTTTACTTCAGTTTATTTACATGGAATATTTTAAAGAGAGATAAAATAATATTTTTCGTTTTTTAAAAAATTTCTATCGATCCCCGTACACCCGGCCACTCTACGGAATCGAATTGATCACGATCACCTCCATCCCAGGAGCTGGGTTCATGCATTCATTCTAAAAACTGAAAGAATTCCACGTTTATTCTGTTACCCCAATGGGAAAATTGAACTTCATGTTTATAGTTGCTTTGGGTTGGCAACAAGCCAGTATTTCTTCATATAATGTGCCATCTTTGATCGCCATCCAACAAGTTGTTTAAAAATAGGAGATGGAAATAATTTCAAGATATTTAAAACTCATGGAAAATGATCACAGTTTTTGTTATTCATTTTGACGTATTCGCCGGTTTCATCCACAAACAAACAATTCATAAATTTTACTTAATAATAAATCCGCAAGCGCATGCGCAGTGATTATGCTGCCTGAATAGTTAACATTTTCCGCCTTAATGAGTAAAGAAAATTGTATGTAGAAATTGTTAAAATTAAGAGGACACGTTTTCTCTTAATGTTTATCGACCTTTCAGTCTCTGGGCAGAGAGGAACCCAAACTACGCTATGTCGAAGGGAAGAGTCTCGTCTGTGGAAATAGATAGCAACCCAACCTGATGTATGCGGGGCCTGGGGTGATTTTTTTGCCATCACGTACGCGCTCGGAAGGCCTCACGTTAAAAACCGGCCTTATATCACATCCCGCCTTGTGGAGAGGTCTCGGATAAATACCGAGTTTGTTAAGATATACGTTAACAAAGAATCGTCTATCAATCACATTATTATTTATTGTTACTTGCAATTTCTAATTTATGAATGAAAATATCAGATACGCATGTATGTATAGGATGTAGAAGATTAATCCACCTTGCCTGTCGGGTCATCCGCTTGTCGGTGTTCTTTTCAGGACTATAAAAGGAATCTTTTTTTTTATATCTCTCTCTGGAATGTCGTAGCGAAAACATCAGGACTAGTTTCCGCTGGTAGAGTTTTCATCCCGGCAAACCGTCCACTTAATTTCAACCAGCCACGTGTCTCATCACACATTTTCTAACATATTGAGCACTTTGGAAGAAAGGGAATTTATTGGCTGTTGTTATTAACGCTAAAAACTCTTCACTATGACTTGAGCACTCTGGTAGCCAGTAATGCTTATATCTCGTATGTAAGGTGTTAAAAATTCCCTTTCTCCACTGCGTGAGCTGATGGCCTAAGGGTGAGAGTCTCTAACTGATGTCAAATATCGGTCGGGTTTCATCCCGGCTTGAGGCAATCGTATATCTAGGCACACTGATAAGCTGTGATACAGCGAAACAGTCTGTCTGGATGACATATATATATATATATATATATATATATATATATATATATATATATATATATAACTAGACTCGTTTCGAAAAACCCTCGAATTTTTGATTTTCTAATCAAATCAATCTCGAGGAAAAAAAAGGTTTTAAAAAAGAAAGAGCTACAAACATGAACTTCTGCCGACAAAAAATCGCACAGATGCAGGTCTGAAGCCCAAAGAAAAAAACCCGATACGAGTAACAACTAACTAACAAAAGAGCTCAATACAACCGTAGAGCAGACCTAGATACACCTAGTGAGCCAGACAAACCTACCTAGGTTTCACCTAAACGGATCGTCAGGGAAAGTTTGGCTAACGAGGCAAAGAGAAACACATATTTATAGGTGATAGCTAAAAATCATACCACGTGACAAAAACAAAAAAAAAAAAACAACTTAAGTGGCGGGGGTAAATATTTATTCAAAAAAAAAAAAAAAATCCTCAGTGGAAAGTCAATAACAGGAAAACGTCTAATTTAGTAGCCAAGATTTTTTATGTCTACATACATTGAGAATTTCAGTTTTAGAGTTTAATAGCTGGTTAGGTTGATCATATAAAGCTATGGATAATTTCTCCTCAGCACATAATTTGCAAAATTTATGGCCTGCTTTATATTTTGGGCATTTTTTTTAATATTTCCCATTTAAGGATGGGGTCTATATTATCTTCTTGTTTGGTTTTCCATACGTAGGTAGATAGCGTGGTACTATGTTTAATTTTTGCATTCTTAAAACTACTCGTATGGTTATAATATCTTTTTTTTAAATTTATCCTGAGTAGCACCTATGTATGTTTTAGGGTTAGTATCCTCAGTATTTTTGTAAATTTTCACTTGATACACCACGCATTCTTGCTGGCATTTTTCCTGTAATGGACAGATGTTTTTGTTTCTACAATTACAAGTAGGGGGATTACTACGTGGATCATTCCTAGTTTTTTTCTTATTCAATCCATTTATAATAGTCCCTACGTTCGGCATACAACAATAACTAAGTTTTACATTGTTTTTGTTAAATATTTTATGTAACTCAGTTTTTTTTGGGAAATGTTGCTCCAGTAAATTAAAAAATATCTTACCAATTTTAGTTTTTACCGCTAAATTAAAAGGGGGATTAAACCACAAAATTTTTCTTTGCCTATTATGTTTATTCCGAGTAATGTTGTGGTTGTCTATATATTCTAATTTATTTTTATGTGCACTCTTAATTAGGGCTTGCTCATAACTTATTTTGTTGGCCTCAAATTAGTAGAAAGTCTATACCCAATATTTTTAGAAATATGCCTTATAATATGGGCTGGGTGATTTGATTTTATGTGTAAATACTGGGGTTCTTGATTTTCTTTTTATACGGGGATATTGTGCCATTTTGTAAATTCAACGTAATATCTAGATAGTTGGTAATTTTCAAATTGGTTTCTATATCGAGATAAAATCCGAATTTTTTAAAAAACAAGTGCAGTTTTTTACGAATGTTGTCACATTTTTGAGACTGCAAGAACATTTTAAATCCGAAACACGAGGGGAAATAGAAAAATCAGGCGTAGCTAACAGCATATGGAGGGAAAAGGGAGATCACCGCCCCCTGTAGGATGCGGCTGAAATAATAGACACAGAACATCACAGGAAAATACGAAAACTTAAGGAATCAGCACATATGCTAGGCCGCAAAAATCTCCTGAGCAGGCCAAGCATAGAAATGAATACAATATAGGAACCAGTAATAAGGAATGCTAAAGAGAAGCAATAATAACAACAACATTGAAATATGAGCTCTGGTAAAAAAAGAAAAAAAAACGTTAGGAGAGACATTAGATTTATAAGTACCAAAGGACTATACACATGGCTCATTAAATAAAAAGCGTGGTTAGATCCAGTGAGTTGGCCTAAAGACTTGTGAATTCAATATCTGGCTACTGCAGTGGTGAACAAAAACTTGGGACAGCCAAGAGACAGTCACCAAATCAGAACATAGAATCTACCGGAATTTTATTTGCAGGTTTTTACTCCATACACTTATTATAAATTGAAGTTAAGCGTTTAAATTAAGCTTAAAATGTTAATATATAAGGAAAAATATGTTGTAACTTGTTCTAATCGGATTTGAAATGATTAAATTAGCTTCTTTCTATGTTCCTTGTCCTTTCAGGACGTAGGCGATCATGGCTCTCCACCTCCCTCTATCCCTTGCAGCTCTCAACAAGTTCCTTCTTTCTGCCAAGTTGAGTGAAAGGGAGATAACTGAGACATGCAGAAGGCATGGCACGTGGAACTAGGACAATCTACACCAGTGGACGAAATACAGGTTTCAGTTTGAAATTCTAGTCACCCGAAGAAGGCCGGAGCGTACAATGGCCAAAACATGACAATAAAGATGCGGACAACAGTCCGAAAAATGTAAATAATTATAATACCTCATCTCAGAAATATAGATAGATATCTTTTAATTTATTTCGTAATTTTTTTTTGAATTAATCGTTTGTAGGTCTTTTACGAACAACATTCGTGGGTTAAACTCATTTAAAAACGAAAGTTTAACATTTTTTGAATTTTTATTAAATTTTAATTAGACAGTCATTGATGTTGAATTGCGAATCTCTCGTCCTTTGATTAAATTTCTCAACTAATTTCACTATTTTTTTGAATATTAATTTCATTAAAGAAAATAAGAGTAAAATAACTTTTTTTTTTTACTTACACATTCGGTGAATGAGATATGCTGCTTTCTTAACTCTAATACGATGATTTTTTTTAACAAACTACTTCTTTTTCTCCTTTTTACTTTTATTTAGATGTGTTTACCTATCGCCCAGTTCACAGCCTCCCCACTGTATTGAACAGGTGTTGAAGGTTTATTCCTTGTTTCCTGTTTAGGATTGGGTTTCCGGTTCCTTCTAAAGTCTTTTTCTCTTTCTCTCCCAGAAACTCCTCGTGTCTTAGTGGAGCTATCACCTTGCTTGGAGTTAAATGTTTAAAAAAAAGAAATTGTTCCAAATAATACATGGAATAGCTGTCGGCTCGTGCTACTTCTCGAAGTTTGAACAAATGACCAAACACCAGAATTTATTTTGAAATTCTTTCTTGATTGAATATCGGACTTTTAATGTCGTTCCTCATAGCTGAATATTAAAAAAATGAGCTGTCCCAAGTTGAATGAATGTTACTAATCAGCTTCTGAATATTCCTATAATATTACATATGCTCGCTTGCTTATTTGTGATTTTTAGCACCCTCAGATCACACAGTTTATACTGCAAACATGCTGAATGAACTTTAAGTACAGTTGAAGTATGTGTCCCGCTTACTGGGCGCCCCTTACTTTCGGCCTTGTGCCACATCCAAGCTACGCTTGGAAAATCACTACTCTTGGTCTGATTTGACTCTTGTAAATATACAGAATTACAGGTACTTTCTGGAGCGGTTCAAGGAACCAGCTATTTTTCTAGCATTTTGTAGCGAAGGATCTTCAGATTAGGGGTAGACTTGAGTTCCAAGAGACTTTCAAGACAAGGTGTCACTTTGAGAGTGAATACGTCCCTTATGACCCGGAAAAAATCTAACCCACATTTCAGACAATAGGAAAATGAATAGTTATGTATACATATACACAAAGCAAGAAAGAGGACAAAAAAGGTCGGATAAAAAAAAAGAAAAAGTCAAGCATACTTAGAAAATCAGCCTCCGAAATCTTTTCCTGAGCTCGAACACTGACTACCAGTAGCTGAGACAGCCAAGTGATGTTTACAGCCGCTACTAAGCAGTGAGTTCGATCTTTACTGGGTGTCCCAAACTTGTGGCCTTGTACCAAACTAAGGAACAAGCAAGTCGAACTTATGACAACATGTGTGATGTGGAGAAAGAGAAAGGCACACACAAAAGGAGAAGAAGAGAGAAGGAAAGGGGAGGAATAAGTAGAAAAAGGAAGAGAGAAAAATAAAAAAAAGTAAAATAAAATAAAAGAAAGGTCGATAACTTCGAGGGTGAGAGAGGGAGAGTGGCGGTAGAAGGAGAGGAAGAGAAAAGGCGAGGGAAGGGATAATGAGGAAAAGGAAGAGAGAAGATGCGAAAAATAAAAAAGAGCAAAGAAAATAGAAGGAAGGTCGATAACTCCGATGATCAATGACCTGAACAATTACTATTTACGACGTTGCTGCTACTGCTACTACTACTATTATTATTATTATTATTATTATCAACAACAGCAACAACATAAAGCGCAAATTCTAATTTACATTCAATTTTCGAAAATCTAAGACAGCTAACGAAGTCTAGGATTTGCCTTCGAAATCAGACTAGACGCCGTGGCAAGATCTGAATCATACCCCCACTTCGCCCCGGCGATTGATATTTCCCACCCAGGCACGGCACGGTTGCATACCCTTCCTACCGCTCTTAAAAGAATTGACTACATCGCTTTGTCTTTATTCTGCCGTTGGTTCCGACTTCCCGTCCGTCCGTATCGGTCGGCTGGTCGAATTCGTCCGTCCTAAATATGGTCAACTATGATCATAGTAGTTTATCAGAGATAAGTATCAATTTATGGTTCTGCTACTCGAAATAATTCCTTGTATAATTGTATAGGAGTGGCCTAAAGAATAATGTAGAGAGATTTGCTTCATAGGGGCGTGCATTAATATTCAGGCAGGACTGCAAATGTCATACGCATATATATTTATACGTACACATATATTCACGCTATATTCTTTATATATATATATATATATACGTGAAATTTATCCAGAGATATATATAAATTTCATAAATATATTAACATTTATATGTGTTTCTAAGCAGTTATGGTAATTACAGTGGGGATCTTTTCTGCTAATACACCTCAAAATATTAATTCACCCCAAAATAAAAAGAATTTATATTTACTAAAATTTCTCGCCAAATTCTCCCAGAGCGAGGCTCTTCCATTGCACTTCGGTTGAGTTTACCGTTGCGGTCGCCCCAAATGTGGGCGACTCGGATGAAGGGTGACTCCGATAAATACGGCAAAAACTTTCTTTCTTTTTAAATTGTAAAAAATTCCTTGTAAGTACCTTGAATATCATCCACATGTGAATAACTTACTGATTTTTGGTAATTTTTCATTCTTGGGGTTGGAGTTGTTGCGAGGCAAGCTAAACGCATTTTGATTTAAAATTTCTAATTTCAAAAGAGTGCCAAATATTTAATAAAAAAGCAAAAACAACTTTGATTTAAAATTTATAATTTCTTGTGGAGTGAACGAATATTTGTGATAAATAACTTTACATTATTTGCGGCGAAAAAGATCCTAAAGTGATATTATTAGCCGTTTCTTTATAAGGAAATATTCGGCATTCATTGACCGAGCATTTTAGCACATGTAACGAGAAGAGAAAATAATGACATAACCATAATGCTGACCTTCTACACTTTTAAGCAAAAGATGAGCGAGGAAACACCCATCAATACAGGAAAGCCTGATTATAATGGACGTGAGAAACTTATTTTCCTTAAGCATTTTTGAAAGAGAATGAGTTGTTGGCTGAAATTTATAAAGATCTTTCTCTTTCAAAAATTCTTAAGGAAAATAAGTTTCTCACGTCCATTATAATCAGGCTTTCCTGTATTGATGGGTATTTCCTCGCTAACCTTTTGCTTAAATGTGGTGTAGAAGGTCAGCATTATGGTTATGTCATTATTTTCTCTTCTCGTCACATGTGCTATCCATTTTAGGAGTATTATATTCTTTTTTTTTTTTACAATTATATTCACCATGTATAAGGCCCAAGAGTCACTCGGGTAGAGGGTTACAAGTTAAGAGGCACTGTTTATGGGGATATATGGGGAAGATAACAGTTGACTCTAGACTTGAACAGATTAAAATTAGAGTGATCGGAAAAGCATCCTCTTGGGTGTCCTTGCCATAAAGTAGCGGTTCGTGGGAAGAAGCTGCTTGAGAAAGAGCTTACATCTCTCCATGTGAATAAGAAGCTAATGAGTATGGTATAGCGTGTCTTAATGTGAATGTTAAAACAGTTGGAGCTAAGGAATGCAGTGCGTCCGAACATGGTTGATGATAGAGCAGAAGGAGGCTTGCGACGTTTTATCAGTGAGAAAAGGGTTGTGTGGGCGAATAATAATAAGACCGTTTTGGACATTATCAAGGCTGGAAAGTGAAGCCTGGGTACCTCCTGCGAATAATATGGCAACAGTACCCCATTTTCGGCTTGATCTGACTATTGTAAAGGTAGAGGATAACAAATTGGTTCAACGGCATATGAACTTTGTGAAGATAACAGGAAGAGTCAGGTAATTACTGGAGCCGTCTGGGTTGAGTTTAGGTCCCCAATAAGCGCCCAGGGCGCCCCAGCCCGAGAGAACACCCGTTCATCACGATCGGTGATGATGGAATATCCATTTATAAAAATATGTAGGCATATAGTTATTTATTTAAAAAAAAAAACAATTATATATACTAGAAATTTTAAAAAACAATTATATATACCAGAAATTTCCTATATAAATTTTCTGATGAATCTTAATTCTTAACTCTTAAATTAATGATTGAAAAAGCTCATGGCGACTTTTATGAAAACAAGATATCTGTAAAAATCCCCCTATTGCGTTGTTAAATATTTGAACTTAAAACGTTAACAAAATGTTGTAATAACATTCATAAATATTAATGCTATCGCTATTTTAAGAAGTGGGTACAAATGAAAAGATATAAAATTGAAAAAAATTTGCATTTCATTGAAAAAGCCGTTAAATACTTTTGCCTTCCCTTCTTTCATTCTTCTCATTGAAATCAACTTTCCCCTCTTTCCACACGATCAAAACGGAATAGTCCATTATTTATGTGGTATTGGTAGGGGAAGTTAAACAATTTTATATTTCCTTCCTTCCTTCCTTCCTTCCTTCCTTCCTTCCTTCCTTCCTTCCTTCCTTCCTTCCTTCCTTCCTTCTCCCTTCCTTCCTTCCTTCCTTACTCGGTTTTGACTGACATCAATTTGTAGTATCTGTTCTTAATAGCCGAATCTGATTCTCTTTCTCTCTCTCTCTCTCTCTCTCTCTCTCTCTCCCCACTTCTATCTCCCCCTCCTTCTTTCTTATTTCTTTCGTTTTTTTCACTGAAAGAAAGTAATGACTTTTCCCGTCTTTCCACGGGATGAAAACGCGGAATAATCCATTATTTATAAGGTATTGGCAGGACGTAATGGCGTACAAACTAACGAAGTGTAAGAGGAGTACAATTATAATAGGATACTTATATGCATAAAATATTCATATATTACTGAAAAACTGCAAATATGTATATATATATATATATATATTATATATATATATATATATATATATATATATATATATATATATATGTGTGTGTGTGTTTGTTTGTGAGTGTGTCTGTATACGAGTGGGTGTTGAAAAGTATTCAAGCAGACCCTTTAAAACATGTAACTAAGTGGTCAAGACAAAAGATTTTTAAGGTATATTGGATTATGGCGAGGATTTGAAACAACCTCTTTTCTATGTACATGTACATATGGAGAGAGAGGGAGATATTGAGAGAGTGAGAGAGAGAGAATGAGAGAGAGAGAGTGAAAGAGAGAGAATGAACAAATGAGAAAACGCGCCACAGAGATAAAGTGAGAGAGAAAATGAGAGATTAATGGATGTGCTGCGTTAATCCTCATCCACATATATGCATATCTATGTATGTATGTATGTATGTATGTATGTATGTATGTATGTATCTCTCTCTCTCTCTCTATATATATATATGAATCAAGCGCTCTCAGTCACTGGTGTGTTTATTCAAAAATAAATGCGTAAAAATTCACCTTCCTCTGTCGGGTGCTGATTAGGGGAAAATTTCCGACTGATGCGAAAACCGTCGTGTTTCGATTCTGAATTGAGGCAATCTGATGTCTAGCCACACTGATGAGCTGTGATACAGTGAAACAGTCTGTGGAAGACAATCTGTTTATGAAGACTCACTCGCATACGACGGTCGGTTGAAAAGTTATTACTCTGACCAAGGTACACTCATGGAATGTGACTAAATGAAGTTTATTTTTCAACATAGTTTCCCTTGCGATCCTCACACTTCTTCCCTTCGTGTTGCTGTGCTTGAATTCCATTGATGAAGAAGCTTGAATCGTGTTGATAAAAAAAAAATCAATACCAGCAGACATGACGTCATCATCACTGATTTCCAGTCAAGTGCTTTTTCATGTTGAAGGACAGATCATAGTCAGTTGGGGGTCAAATCAGGAGAATGGGTGTTATGGTGAAACACCCCTATTCTATAGTTAATAGACTCTTCCACCTAATATAAGTAGGAGTAGTAAGAGAAACGAGGGTCAGTCGATGTCGGACGACCGGCTGAACGGTTGAACTCTCTGCCTTCGGCGTAGCCTCGTTCGGGGAGGTAAACCGACCCTGAACCCGTTTATACGGGTTCAAAGGGTATATCTTTGGCCGAGCCCACGGGATCGGAGATCCCACGTTAAACCGGCCTTGTGCCACATGATACCTTCGTGGGGTGGTGACTATATACTAGTCGATGTCGGTCGACAGTTAGTCAAATATGAAAGTATCAGCGACCACAACAAGATTACTCTGCGTAATACCTATTATATCAAGTACCTAACGTTTTGTAAGTCGAACCGATTTAGTACAAATACAAGCCTCCACTGCGAAAATACTCCACAACAATGGGGATGTTAATCAACCAGTTCAAAGCCACAGTCACGCACAACAACCATTGAAACCAACGACTTTTGTGCTGGAGCATCGTCCTGATGAAACAAAAAACCGTTTCATTTGTTTTCTGGGCGTTTGGCTTTGATAGGCTTTTGCAACTGCCTCAGTAAATTGGCATATTACTCTACATTGATGGTGCGGGCCTTTTGAAGATAGTCAATTATCACAATGCTTTTTGTCTCTAAAAAACTGAGGCCATCAACTTCTCTGCAGATTAAGTGACATTGACCTTCTTTGGAGCACATCAGGAGGTGATTTCCATTGTATGGATTGTCTCCTTGTCTCTGGCTGAAAGTGATGAACTCAACACTCACCCTGGGTTAAGAAATTTTCAAGGAAAGCAGCTGGATCTCCCTCAAGCTATGTCAGATTTTCTCGTGATCTGATCAAATTGGTGCGTTTTGATCAGGTGTCCGAAGAGGTGGTATTCACCGATAAGAGACCTTTGTCATGCCAAATTCATTGTGCAGAATATTCTCATGGGATATTGCTAATAGTATTAATTCTTTGATTTATAGTCAATCGCCTGTCATCTGTTACCATGTAATTAACTCAATCAACGTTCTCGGTCGTGGCAGTGGCAGGAAGTCCAGACGGTTGTGTCATCTTCAAGATTCTAGCTTCCCCTCCTAAATCCAGCTGCCTATTTTTGGGTCGTTGATAAAGCTGGTGTGTCATCCTCAAATATTGCGACCATATCAGCATGAATGTCTTTGGGATCTACACTCTTTTTCTGCAGGTGCATAATACCACCACGATGCCAAATTTTGTCCATTTTCAAGATAAGTCACTACTAGTCACTTTTGAGATTTCTTTGAGCAGTCAGATGTTAGTATAACTGGAATATATATATATATACACGAAAAAACAAACTCAAGCGTACATATATGGATATCCTCGTACAGACACACACACAAACAGAATATATATATAATATATATATATATATATATATATATATATATATATATGCATATATGCATATATTATCCGATATACGTAAAATATGTAATGCAAAATTACCATATATATATATATATATATATATATTTGTAAAATTTTAGATAGAATATACCTGTAAAAAGACAATATATAAGACAAAAGAAAAACTAAGCTGACGCATTTCGTCCTGTGCGGGACTTAATCAAGGCAAACGTAAGGATTTTCTTTTGTGCCAAGTATTCATATACTAAAGCAAAAATGTTATTTGCTTTTTAAAATGTTTTAGTATAGGAAAGCTCCTGAATATTCACCAGTTTAGCAAAAAAATGCAGGCAAGTTCATGGTTATATATATATATATATATATATATATATATATATATATATATATATATATATATTTAAATCAAGACGAAATAAATGTATTGTAACCGGAAGATATGTTTTAAGAATGTTTTATTTATTAACGCTTATATGATTTTGGAACGTGATGTGTCGCAACGCCAGATGAAGAAAATTTGAAAAGTTTCGAAAGTACTAGCACCGGAACATCAAATCCATCTTACAATTGTAAACATAAGGATCCCGTCATTCAACGAACGGTTTTTTAGGTTAAGGCTTTATTAAGTCTGTCAGCGAAGAGATTTCGCTTTTAATTACATTAACTATATTAATTCTTTTTATGATTTCCTCTTTATAATATATATATATATATATATATATATATATATATATATATATATATATATATATATAAATATATATATATATATATATATATATATATATATATATATATATAATTTAGTGAGCCAGACAAACTTTCCCTGACGATCCGTTTAGGTGAAACCTAGGTAGGTTTGTCTGGCTCACTAGGTGTATCTAGGTCTGCTCTACGGTTGTATTGAGCTCTTTTGTTAGTTAGTTGTTACTCGTATCGGGGTTTTTTCTTTGGGCTTCAGACCTGCATCTGTGCGTTATTTTTGTCGGCAGAAGTTCATGTTTGTAGCTCTTTCTTTTTTTAAAACCTTTTTTCCACCGAGATTGATTTGATTAGCCAATCAAAAATTGGAGGGTTTTTCGAAACGAGTCTAGTTATCTATATATATATATATATATATATATATATATATATATATATATATATATATATATATATATATTATGAAATGGACAAAGTCCGACAATTATTTTAAGACATTTTTGTTTATACGTCTTTTTTTTTTATAGAAACAAATATTTAAGTAAATGCACTGTTTATAATAAGCAGTATTAACGACATTTATCGGCCTCAATGTCAGAGAAATTTTCATAGAAAATATGCGTCTTTCGACAGGAATCAAACCTGTATCCTCATATAGCCTGACGTGCTTTACCGATTTAGCCACAGAGGAGTGTTTCGGTTAGCAAGGTCGATTTTACTGTTTACATTTGCTTTTGTTTACATTTAGATACGTATCGAGCAGATATGAATGTACGAGAGAAAATTATAGAGAATTGTAGTTTAAAAACAGTGAAATCGACCTTGCTAACCGAAACGCTCCTCTGTAGCTAAATCGGTAAAGCGCGTCAGGCTATATGATGGTTCTGTGTAGGATACAGGTTCGATTCATGTCGGAGGACGCATATGTTCTTTGACAATTTCTCAGATATTCAGGCTGGTAAATGTCGTTAATATTGTTTATCATAAACAAAGCATTTAAATATCTGTATCTCTAAAATAACGTATAAACATAACAATATCTTTATATATATATATATATATATATATATATATATATATATATATATATATATATATATATACACTTTGGCATATATCAACGTTTATATACATATATATGAAAATATAAATAGTTAAATGTTCATGTGTTTCTTTTAGAAGTCTGAAGAAAATCAATACATTTCACTGGTTTTTGTTTGTATTGTTGTCGGGTGGCATTGTCTACAAATATGTCTACCAACAGACTGGAGACACACATACGAGGAAGTTCTGTAAAGTTCCTTTCCCGATCAAGGGTTACACAAAAAATTCTGACGTTTGGTCATCTTTTTGCAGCAACATCTCATACACACCAACGGAAAATCTTAGACATCTTATTTCTCCTTCCCTCTCTCTTTCTATCTCTATCTCCTTTACACAAAACAAACACTCATACATACACTATATATATGCGTGCGTGTGGTGGGCAGTGTTATATACGTATTTTGATGTACTGAAAAGTTTGGGCGAATGCAAAACAGGACGTGGTAGGTTTAAGGTGATGTGAGATCTTCGTATTTTTGGTGCCAATTAGACAACATTACACTTGGAACATCATCAATTCGACTCAGATACGACACGAGTGATTCCTGTTTTGAAAATATATTGATCAATATTAAAATGTAGACATTATGGAAGAATAATTTTGTGTCCGAGCATAGATCTATCTATCTATCTATCTATCTATCTATCTATCTATCTATCTATCTATCTCCCATTTTCATTATCACCTTTTCTCTCTCTCTCGCTCTCTTTATATATATATATATATATATATATATATATATATATATATATATATATCCCATTCTTTTCATTATCTATCTATCTATCTATCTATCTCCCATTTTCATTATCACCTTTTTTTCTCTCTCGCTCTCTTTATATATATATATATATATATATATATATATATATATATATATATATATATATATATATATATACCCCATTCTTTTTCATTATCTATCTATCTATCTATCTAATTATTTTCTTTATCTATCTATCTATCTATCTATCTATCTATCTATCTATCTATCTATCTATTTTCTTTTCTCTATCTATCTATCTATCTATCTATCTATCTATCTATCTATCTATCTATTTATTTATTTATTTATTTAGATAGATAGATAGATAGATAGAAATAGGTTACAAATAATTTCTACATAAAAAAATTTATTAATAAAAATATTAAATCTGATATTTTTGGATGAGAATTTATCCTTGAACGTGCTCATCTTGATTATATTCACAGCGTTTCGGCCTTTCTACCCTCGGCCTTCCTCAGGCTGTCTGTCTTCGTACTCAGTTCTCTTTCGAATTCTGAACTGAACACTTTATTCAATGTCCAAGGGTAGAGTGTTCTCATTTTACTATTCATGCTTACGACATATTTCTTATCACTTATTACACAACAGTTTCATTTCCTTTTTGTACAGTAAAATGATCCATTAATTCTTATAAAGGACGTATTGCCATGGTTTTTATCAGCAGGAATTTGTTTCCTTATGCATAGGTAATAACTTCCAAATTTTATCTATAAAATGAAATACTCCAACAACTAATGTTTGCTAGTTTCTTTTAAATATTCAACTTTGCTATATTTATTGCGATCTTACAGGTGGCTGCTCGAAAAAGTGTAGCACAGAATCCGTACTGCATCCACTTTCCATTCCCACTGTTCATTTTCAGCGAAATCATGGATTTCACCTGAAATTAGTTCGCCCAAATAGTTGAGATTATTCATTTACTTTCACTATCTATCTATCTATCTATCTATCTATCTATCTATCTATCTATCTATGTTAGTCTCTATCCTTGTTCATATCTCTATCAGATTGTTCATCTATCTATCTATCTATCTATCTATCTATCTATCTATCAGTTTATTCATCTGTCGGTCTGTATGTTAGTTTGTTAATATCTGTTTCTGTCAGTTTGTACACATCTATTTAATGGGGATCTGCTCGGTGTAGTATAGTTTCAAGTTCAGTAGAGACTAGAGACTTGAATAAAAAACATGACGCAGTTTTGTTCTTTCATTCATACTTAGACGATAATCTTGTTTTTATCTATATTAGTCTCTTCATCTATCTATCTATCTATCTATCTATCTATCTGTATGTTGTATATCTATCTATCCATCTATCTATGTTAGTCTCTATTCCTGTTCATATCTCTATCAGTCTGCTTATCTATCTATCTATCTATCTCATATTTCTCTGTATGTTATCTATCTATCTATCTATCTATCTATCTATCTATCTATCTAATATTTCTCTGTATGTTATCTATCTATCTATCTATCTAATATTTCTCTGTATGTTATCTATCTATCTATCTATGTTAGTCTCTATTCTTGTTCATATCTCTATTAGTTTGCTTATCTATCTATCTATCTATCTATCTATCTATCTACCTCATATTTCTCTGTATGTTATCTATCTATCTATCTATCTAATATTTCTCTGTATGTTATCTATCTATCTATCTATCTATCTATCTAATATTTCTCTGTATGTTATCTATCTATCTATCTATCTATGTTAGTCTCTATTCTTGTTCATATCTCTATCAGTCTGCTTATCTATCTATCTATCTATCTCATATTCCTCTGCATGTTATCTATCTATCTATCTATCTATCTATCTATCTATCTATCTAATATTTCTCTGTATGTTGTATATCTATCTATCTATCCATCTATCTATGTTAGTCTCTATTCTTGTTCATATCTCTTTTAGTCTGCTTATATATCTATCTATCTACCTCATATTTCTCTGTATGTTATCTATCTATCTATCTATCTATCTATCTATCTATGTATCTGTGTTAGTCTCTATTCTTGTTCATATCTCTATCCGTCTGCTTATCTATCTATCTATCTATCTATCTATGTTAGTCTCTATTCTTGTTCATATCTCTATTCTTCTGCTTATCTATCTATCTATCTATCTATCTATCTACCTCATATTTCTCTGTATGTTATCTATCTATCTATCTATCTATCTATCTATCTATGTAATATTTCTCCGTATGTTGTATATCTATCTATCTATCTAATATTTCTCTGTATGTTATCTATCTATCTATCTATCTATCTATCTATCTATCTATCTTAGTCTCTATTCTTGTTCATATCTCTATCAGTCTGTTTATCTATCTATCTATCTAATATTTCTCTGTATGTTGTATATCTATGTAGCTGAAATAAAACTACGCAAACTTTAAGAGATCATGTTAAGAGATGCACATCAAATTCCTGCCTTTAAAAGAAATTGCTCGTGTTTCTTTAGAACTGATCAACTTTTAGTACCAGTGCCTTCACACCCTTTTTTTTCAGTCTTTTGCGTCTGGCTGCTTTGTTTTTTGTTCGATTAATTTGACAGTGCCTCAATAAGAAGAAAGTAAAGGATGGAAGTCATATGCGTACGTAAAAAGAAAACTTGCGCTTGTCGACTTCTGAAGGGACTCACAATAGTATTGTAGGCATTGCTATTGATCTTCTTTGTTTCTTTTTTCTTCGCAATCATCTGCTTTCATCATAAGCCTCGCTTCCTGCACTCGAGTTGAACTAATAACAGTAATTAAGCATTGATAATCGTTGGAGAAGAAGCAATAAGCATAGACCGAACATAACGAAGAATATTGTAGTTTGTTGCCCACTAAGACTGCATTGCTTCTCATAGATTAAGAGCCGGGTTTTTATCTGACGGGTCGAATCGACTTTCCCTTTGTTTATTATAATGAAAACTCACAGAGGTTACACTCCAATAATTGTAAGATAATTATGTGGCTCGCTTATGGAAAGCAATAAAAATTATAGCTTCTTCATCCGAGAGTGTATTAACTTACCGTCTTGTTTAAAGTGTGTAAATATAAGTTTCTTGGCCAATGCAGTGAGAAAATGAAAGACGATAGTGTTGAGGAATTGGTATGAGATTAGAAAGCAAAAAAAAAAAATTATGTTGCCAGCAAAAGTCGATCGAAAAAGAGATGGTGTTAAAAATAACAGTAAAACCTAAGTTGTGGATGAAACTTATTTCGGGATCTGTTTTTGTTTTTCTTTGACGAAAATGATTGCGAATGAGATATGGATAGAGAATTGTTAAAATAACAAAATCACTTGATTACATTCGAAGGAATATCAAAAGTGTTATGGTCCGGTTCCTTGTACCACGGTGATAATCCAAGGTAGAACCAATAAAGAACTCGAATACGGATATGGAATAACACAGATATACTACAAACGGGACTATATACAGAGAAGTAGAAAGTGTTCGTACGAACAATCAGGTGTAGTAGTAATTGTCTGAACGCGACTCTGTTTCGGACTGCCTCTGACTCGACTGACTAACTCGCTTGCTCTGACTGACTGACAGACTCCTGGCGGACTTCACTCCAGACTTCAGACTGAACTGTATTTAGTCACCCCCCCCACGAGGGCATCATGTGGCACAAGGCCGGTTTAACGTGGGATCTCCGAGTCCGTGGGCTCGGCCAAAAATATGCCCTTTGAACCCGTATAAACGGGTTCAGGGTCGGTTTACCTCCGCGAAAGAGACTCCGCCCTTCGGCGTAGCCTCGTTCGGGTTCCTCCCCGTCCGAAGGCTGAGTTTTCAACCGATCAGCTGGTCAGCCTGTCCGACTTCAGACTAAACTCCCCGCTAACTCTTGTGGCGCAGTTTTTATTACGTATGGAATAGTCCATTATGTTCTTATGGGTAAGGTCCCATAACAAAAAGGCTCATTCTGACCTTAAAGAAAATTAACTTTAATATTTACTTTCCACTGCCGTCGTTGTTGAAGCATTCACATACGTATAGGGATCCCAGAAATTCAGAAAATGTGCTGTTCACAAAGAGTAACGATAGAAGTTTGTAGTCCATCGGTTCTGGGCGCGTTGTTCAATAAATACTAAATTTTCAAATGTTAGTCTCAGAATCATTCTCAAGAATTTGGATAGTAAAAAGACGTTATCAGAAAATTTGGAGAGATTAGTACATAGATTTGAATTCAGAAAGAAGAATCCCTTCACAGATAAAGAGGCAATTCGATTTAGCGGATATGTACTTCTGTGAATACCATATACAGAACATTTGAACAACGAGCAAATTTTAAGGATAATTGGAACGAAAAGGACACTTGTTATCTTTTTTTTTTTTTTTTTTTAGATAACAAGCCAAAGCAGAAACGACCCTTTACTATGTAGATATCGTTTTAAATATCTACACCGTACGAATATTTATTTTAGATTGATATCTACATAGCAAAACATGGTGCTACTTTGGTATGCTATCTACAAGGAAAAGATAACAAGACAAAATAACACCACGTTTTACTATGTAGATATAATACCAAATTAGAATTTGTAAGGTGTAGACATTTAAGCCGCTAGAATATAAATAAAAGAAACAAATTAATATTTAAATTACATTTTCTTTATATATATATATATATATATATATATATATATATATATATATGAAGAAATATAGTCTTAAGATGTGCTATATTTATGGGATAAAGTGCTCAATATCAGAGATAGAGCGTGTGTAAATATAAAAGTGAACATAAAAGTCAACGTTTAGTGGCAACAGTCTGTTTCATGCTAGATTCAATCATGTGGCCTGACGATTGCATATAACATGAAACAGACTATCGCCCTAAGTGTTGACTTCTATGTTCACTTTATATATATATATATATATATATATATATATATATATATATATATTTATATGTATATATATATATATATATATATATATATATGTATATATATATTCATATTTATATATATATGTATATATATATATATGTATATATATATTTATATCTATCTATCTATCTATCTATCTATCTATCTCTCTCTCTCTCTCTATATATATATATATATATATATATATATATGTGTGTGTGTGTGTGTGTGTGATAATATGTTTTACTATGTAGATATCATTCCAAAATAAAATTTGTACGGTGTAGGTATTTTTATCTTGTAGATAACAAGCTTAAAGTAGCAGCAAAAGGTTTTTTAGAAAAGTTCATTCTTAACCTTTTGGGCCCTTCGTTTCTGAACAATTTGAATCCTTCCGCCTGAACTCAAACTGAGTCAAAATACACAATGTTGTTTCATGGTAGATATAAAAATAGTTACAAGTGTTTACCAAACGTTGAACTGGTAGCTGGACATTAAGTCATTTTTTTTTCTACCACTGTTCAAACAGTCACTTGACATTACATCGTTTTTCTCTATCACCGGTTAAGCGGTGGTCCGGACTTAACGGTTTAATCAAATCTCATGGACGAGCACTAAGAGCTTCTTGGCCTTTTGGGTCGGGGAGGTGGAAATAATTTTAAGTTCAAGTCTCAAGGGGTCTTTTCCCAGGCAGTATCACTCCTTCGGAAAAAGAGCTGGGTTTGTGAACAGCACATTTTCTGAATTTCTGGGATCCCTATACGTATGTGAATGCTTCAACAACGACATCAGTGGAAAGCAAATATTAAAGTTAATTTTCTTTCAGGTCAGAATGAGCCTTTTTGTTATGGGACCTTACCCATAAGAACATAATGGACTATTCCATACGTAATAAAAACTGCGCCTCAAGAGTTAGTGGGGAGTTCAGCCTGAATTCGGACGGGCTGAGCGGCTGATCGGTTGAACTCTCTGCCTTCGGGCGGGGAGGAACCCGAACGAGGCTACGCCGAAGGGCGGAGTCTCTTTTGGGGAGGTAAACCGACCATGAACCCGTTTATACGGGTTCAAAGGTCATATTTTTGGCCCACGGGCTCGGAGATGCCATGTTAAATCGGAGAGCATATTTTCTGACGCTTGAGGCGTCCCAAACAAGGGGAAGTATGGGGAGGGCTTGGTCAATTTTTGCACTGTATTTCCCACTTTAAACCTCGACCTTTTCACACATTCGCTGGCGAGATGGGCGCGGTGAAATGTATTTTTGTGAAATAGAACTAAAAATCGCAAATAGCTTTATTAAATATCAGAAACGACATTATTTGAAGCCTTTTAATAGCAGCTAAAACTGTAAGAGATACATGCTATATAATAAATATGTTTATTTTCAAACACTACTTTAAACAAAAAGAGGTATTAAGGATCATTAATGGAAGAGCAGTTACTACACTTGAAAAACCTAGTGTCCTTGAATTTCAGATGTGAAGAATTTATGAATTACAAGAAAGATAAAACATCGAAACAGAAATATGACTTTGTAATTGTAATGGCAAAAGTACTCATGTTTAGGCTTTAAGAAAGCTTTATTCAACTAAGAATACAAGGTTCGCGTATAGTGTCCTTTTATAATTCCAGTAAACAGAAATAGCTCTCTCAAAGAGGAGAGTAACAAAACAAGAGGAGACCACTCTTGATTATTCATAACAGTAACGTCATTCAATTATTGAAACACGGTGATGGAATTTATGTAAAATTGGAAGGAGCGACCAGAAAACAAAGAAAACATTGTCACAAATGGCAAAAATGTATTTGAAAAAAAAATTCTCGAATGCGCAGCCCCTGAGACACACTATAGACTGTTTAAAACAAAACAAAACAAAACAATGAGGCGTTTATTTCAAATACGTCTATTCGCTATGTTAAAATGTATTCAAAATAAATGCATTAATGCTTTCGAAATCGCTCTGTTTAGGTTTCGGCTACGAAACTGAGCAGATATGAACTCACAAGAAACAATATACAGAATAAAAGGGTATGCTTTCCATTAAAAAAAAGGAAAACAGGACCATAATCCACTCTGTTGCACTTCATATCCGAGCGGTAAAGCACCCAGGATCAAACGATAGTTTTTCTTACAAAGAGAGACTCAGGTTAGATCCCTGCCGGAGATCATATTTTCTTTATTAACACTTGTCAAATGCACAAGCCGATAGACCCAATATCTTTTCTTTTTATGTGCCATGTCCTTTAAGGACGTATGCGATCATGGCTCTCCACCCCCCCCTTTATCCTTTGCAGCGCGCAACAAGTTTCTTCCATCTTGCTTAAGGCGTTGTTTTCTTTTGTCTCTCTTTCCTTCTATTCAACCCATGAGTATCAGATTCCCAGGCCCTCCTTTCTCATTAAATGTCCCAGAAACTTCAACTGCCTCTTCCTGATGTTAAGTATATGCCTCCACCTTGTTTGCACACTCTCTGACCTCATGACCTAATATACACTGTTTAAAATGAAAGTGAGGCATCTGTTACAAATATTAGTATCCACTATATCATTTGATGTGATTGTATACACACACACACACACACACACACACACACACACACACACACACACACACACACATATATATATATATATATATATATATATACAGATTTGACATTTAATTGGTTAATCAAGACATATCCACAAGTCTATTTTTAATTCTGACCTTATTCACCCACTTTAACTTTCGGAAAAGAGGTAACACTTTGTTTAAAAATTTATCTTAAAATCATTTAATCACCAGTTACTTACCATGGCCTGAAGAAGTACAATCATAGTATTGAAACATGAAATTTTTGGGGTAGCAATTTCAACATGTTGTTATTATATTCTCCTATGACAATAATGGTAATAATCACAATAACTATATATATATATATATATATATATATATATATATATATATATATATATATATATATATATGTGTTCAATTTATATTACATGAATCATTCATTGGAAGAGAATGCGTTTTTTCTTACTAATATGGTAATTCTTTTGTTGTAGTAGTTTTTTCAGTCGATGTGGCATGAACTAAATTGTTCAATAAATAGAGCAATGTCGCAGCTTTTATCCCAGAAGTTGCACGTCGGGTCAGTTATTTTTAAATCAAATATGTGGTGCAGTTCAATTTATATTACATGAATGATTCATACAAAAAATAAATTAGTGAAGTTAATGATATTAGTAAAAAAACGCACTCACTTTTAAATTTTCAAAAAATTCAACCCTAGCGTTGCGAACGTCCGCTGCAGAATTTCTTACAGTTAACAATAACACATTTCTAAAAAAAAACATATTTCGACTCACATCTAATCTTTCGTGTCCTGGATGTATTTAAAAAAATCAAATCAATTTCCATGCCTGATGATGTCTGTGTGAACAGATGAAAGTACTTGCCAAAAAAGACCTTATACAAGTTGAATTTATTAAAAACAAGGATCACAACATTTATCTAGAGGTTCGTGGGTTAATGTAGTTTTAATAAATTTGTTTGCGAAGATGTATTCTCGCCATTTATATCATTAACTTCACTAATATATTTTTTTTTTATGAATGATTCATGTAATATATATATATATATATATATATATATATATATATATATATATATATATATATATATATGGCCTGATGATTGCGTTTAAGAATGAAACAGATTGTAACCTCCCGGCGTTGACCTCAGAATCCGCTTTTTAAAATTAAAACACGCTTTATCACTGATATAGAAAACTTTTTACCCTCAATATATTAGGTTGGTGCAAAAATAATGACGTAATAATGTCGTTTTTGACGTTAAAAAATACGTAAAAACGACATTATTACGTCATTATTTTTGCACCAACCTAATATATATATATATATATATATATATATATATATATATATATATATATATATATATATATATGTAGGCACCGTGTAGTAAAGGATAGCAGTTCAAAATGAGGAATCGGAAAACCGAGTTCGAATTCTAGTCGAGTTCGTTACATTGACCTACGTAAAAATATCCTTGGAAAAGTATGAATCCTTTTCTTCTATCCTTTACCTATATACGGTCTAAATTCAAAACCAGAGTAAGGCTGTTTTGGAACCTTGTGTCCGTTCTAATTATTGAGTTGCTGTACACACATATGTCGGAGGCATGGTAGGGTAGTCCATAGCGGTTTGGAATGAGGAATAGGGGAGCGGAGTTCGAATACCGGTTGAGTTCTTTACATTGATTTACGTGCAGATATCCGTGGGGGAAGTATGGATTCGTTTCTTCTCTCCTCAATCTATACATGGATCATACAGAGAAGGACAACACTTTAATTGAAAACCTCATTAGGGTTTGTCTATATCTCTGGGATAATTATTTACATTATTCAAGGACACATTGCTCAGTGGATAAAATGTTGGTAATATCCATTTACTAGACACAAATGGTTGTGAGTTCCGTACCAGGCTACAGCAGTGGTGAAACAACAACAAAAACTTGGATTGTTAAAGGGAAATAACTGAGACATTTGGAAGAGGCATGGCACATGGAACTAGAACATTCTACCCCGGTGGGCGAAATAAAGGGTTCGTTTAGAAATTTCAGTCTCCTGAAGAAGGCTGGAGCATACAACGGCCGAAATGTTGTTAATATAGCACTGAACAACAGTTCGAATAATGTAACTAATGTAGATACTCATAAGGGATGTTTGGGGTTGCTAATTTCTCATACATCAGAAACAAGCGAGGAGTCCAGTATAAGCAAAGAGCTTAATGAAGGTATCGTAAATGTTAGCACGATACTTGAAGCTTCATTACTTGATATTTTATTGACCCCAATATTTCCTCAGTTAGTCTCGGCCAGTGTGTGTATGGGGCGACGCCCAGAGCCTTGGACCTTACATTCTGTCTTCGATATTTGAGAGACTGTTCCGGTTAATAATACATTCATCTGGTCAATAATCCGGTTCTCACGTTTCTAATCACGCATCCAGATGCAAGGTTACGCCTTTCTGTATTCGGTAGATGGGACTAACCCCATAGCAACCCTTCCTCTGGTAGCTTGGTTGGAAATTTGAGAGCA
>CAHIKZ030001358.1:1722500-1770000 GCA_903632075.3 Acanthosepion pharaonis | reverse complement strand
AATAAACATACTTTACTTTTCATATAATTAACCTTACGCAGATGCATAATAACTAAATATGTATAGAAAACAGAAAAAAAAAATTTTGATTTAATAGAAATTCTATGCACGCCGTTTACAAATTCCTGTCAGAGTGGATTGCGTCATGGTGGTCTCACGATGCCCAACTGAGCTTATTATACCGTGTAGTCGAGAAAATTAAACACAATCAACGTGCATGAAAAAAATTAAAAATATATAAAAGCTGAAAATTTATCCATTGCCCCATATATATATATATATATATAATTTTTAATAACATGCCTACAGCTTAAGAAAAATCTACGATTTCTTCTTTTTAATAAGGCATTCTATGTCCCGGACATTGATTTCACTGTTTAGTAAAACTGGAATATCTATTCAAACGTGAAAAAAAAAAACACGCTAAAATAGAGTTTACACTAATAAAAATAATGTCATATTAAAGTCTATTATTTGCTTTTTGAGTTTGTCTATCTATATTCTTATGTGAATTATCCATTTCTATGTCTGTATGCAGACAAACATACACACATATATATGCGTAAATATAAATGCTGAAACACACACAACAAAAAAAAAAAAAATGGAGGAAGAACGTAATTTCTTATTGTCCAGTCTTCAGCAAGAATAACAAGAGTTTTGAAGAAAGCCTACCGCAACTAAATACAATTTTACAAGACATTGAATGTGTTTTCTCAAACAGACCTAAAGCAACGTTGGTTTGATTCCAAAGACTCGTGAATGACAGTCTCGATTGATCCGTCTTATTTTTCTATTTTGCGTTGCATTTTTTTTTTCTCTCTCACTGTTCATTCTTTTTATATTTTCTGATAAGGCTCGATGCTTTGGATTGCAACAGAAATTTCTTCGAAATCTCCATTCAATCACCTTGAATAGCAAACTATTCTCTACTAGTCTCTTATTTTTGATTCTTTATTCAGAGCTTCGGTGATTTGACAGACAAAATCGACAAAAATCAGGTAAATACCATAAATTATTCACTTATCGAATGTACTTATATATATAGGAAAAGGTCATATATATATATATATATATATATATATATATATATATATATATATATATATGTATATATATATATGTACATATATATGTATATATATACATGTATATATGTACACATACACATATATATATGTACATATATATATATATATATATATATATACATGCACATATATATGCATAAATACATGTACAAGCACACACACATACACACACACACACACACACACACACACACACATATATATATATATATATATATATATTCTGTACATTCAAGCAGCAAATGTACTTTAAGGCAAAATTAAAAACAACAGGCATTTAGTGTCGATTAATTTTACTACTCGATATTTCTAAATTACGAATAATCTTTCTCAGAAAAGGAGGAAATTATGTCAGAAACTGTCCGAAGTTCATTTCTGAAGAAAAATACAATAAATATATGGTCCGAGCTTTCGACTTTCTTAAGTCATCATCAGGACAGGTAGAGAAAATTGGTGAGTTTCATCGAACTAGTGAATGTTGTGGCGTAGCTAATGTATTACTTAACTTTTGTACATTTGAGGATACGGACTTACGCTTTCTTACAGTAAGTCTTCTTTTTTTAAAATTTATTGATGGTTGTTTTGCTACTTCCCTGGTTATTAGTCTTTTTATACTATTTGATTTTGCTAGTATACTGGTATTATTTGTAAGTAACTGTTTAATACTACCATGATCCTTATGCTGCTTATTAAGGTATTGCCTGCTGGAACTATATATATATATATATATATATATATATATATATATATATATATATATATTATAGATGGAAGCGCGAAAATTTAATCTTTTGTGAGCTTCAATACGCATAATGCATACCATTTTTTATATACGTACATTATATATTTTTTAAAGGTTATCGTAGCCGGTGGTGATAGTCACTGCCAACCTCTGGATTCTATACTTGAAAACGACCGTAAAAATGTCTAACAATGGTTATGAGCCCAGATCACGATTATAATTTGACGCGAATGAATCGAGATATGAATTATGGGAGACGAAGTTTTTAGGCTACCTCAGAATACAAAAACTCCATGACATCATCCTTTGCAAAGTCGACCAGGAGGGGGATGATTTCATAGAAAGAAATGCGACCGTGTTCGCTGAATTAATTCAATTCCTGGATGACCGTAGTTTGTCTTTAATAATGAGAGAGGCCAAGGACAATGGCCGAAGAGCTCTACAGATTTTGCGTGAACACTATTTGTCAAAAGGTAAGCCTAAAATTATTGCTTTATATACTGAACTAACCGCATTAAAAAGACGAGAAAATGAATTTATAACCGATTACATTATCCGAGCGGAGAACGTTACAAATGCCTTAAAAATTGCAGGTGAGACTATCTCGGATGGGCTGCTAATAGTCATGGTCTTGAAGGGTTTGCCACCGTCATTCAAACCATTCACGACAGTTATAACTCAGAAAGATAAACAACTAACTTTCACTGAGTTTAAAATGGCGTTACGTAGCTATGAAGAAACTGAAAAATGTGTACCCCCCAAAATCAAGGCAATAACGTAATGCAATTGAGAACGTCATTTAAAAAATTCAGAAAACCAGTTTCTCAAACCGATCAGACTAGGAATTATGATATTAAGAACAATGGCTTTAAATACAATTATTACAAGAATTATAAAGGAAAATACTAAAAGAAATGTCGTTTGTTTTCATTGTGGTAATGTCGGCCATATTCGTGCGAATGTCAATTTTATACACGGAATGACTTTTGTAAAAATGTAAAAACTTCTTCGGGTGGACGTACATATGCCTTTTCGTTTGGATTGGGTGCTGTGGCCAGTAGTTATAATTCTTACCTGATCGATACGGGTGCGACAAATCATGTAATTACAGATGAAACAAAATTTATTAATTTTGACCCCAATTTTGAGTCCGACTCACATTTTATCGAGTTAGCTGACGGGACCAGAGCTAATAATTTAGTTCTAAAAAGAGGCGATGCCTGTATTTATCTACGAAATACTAAAGGAAGTATTTGTAAATGTTTATTAAAAAGGGCTTTATATATTTCTAAATTTAAGCAAAATATTTTTTCAGTTCAGTCCGCAATTAAAACTGGCGTTAAAATCAATTTCCACCGAGACAATTCAAAGTTAATATATCCAGACGGAACTGAATTTAATATACAGCAAAATGGACGTTTGTATTATTTGAAAAGTATTAAGTCTGCGAAGACAGCCACGCACGACTTAAGAACTTGGCATAAAATATTTGGCCACTGTAATAATTCGGATGTTAAAAGATTACAAGAACACGTCACTGGAATGAAAATTACACTTCCAAAGGGCTTACAATATTGTGACACGTGTATTAAAGGGAAAATGACGAAATATAGAGAGCGGGGTCGGATCCCAAAAGCAACAGATATTTTGTTCAGAGTTTATTGCGATTTAGCGGGTCCAATTTCCCCAAAGGGTATCGACACCTATTCATATGTATTAAACTTTGTTGACGAATATTCAGGACTTATTATGATATATTTTCTGAAAAATAAATCTGATACCCTGCAAGCTACAAAAATCTATTTATCCGATATCTCCCCGTATGGAAAAGTAAAAATAATTCGGACAGATAATGGTGGAGTATTTACTTCTGATGCTTACAAAAACCTCCTAATAAATGAAGGCATTAAACATGAGAAAACCTGTTCTTATTCTCCACATCAGAACGGAGTCGCTGAACGCAGTTGGAGGACACTGTTTGAAATGGCTAGATGTTTGTTAATAGAATCTAACTTACCCAAAAATCTGTGGGTTTATGCATTAAACACAGCGGTATATATAAGAAACCGCTGCTATAATAGTAACATTAAAAAAACTCCTTACGAAGCTTATACGAACTTTAAACCCAATGTGAGTGATATGCATATTTTTGGTACAATTTGCTATTCATATGTCGACCACAGGGCGAAACTAGATCCAAAAAGTGAAAGGGGCATATTTATTGGGTATGATAAGACAAGTCCAGCCTATATGATTTATTTTCCACAAACTAAAACGATAAAGAAGATTAGATGCCTCAGATTTACAGATTCCTTTGAGCGAGGGGAGGAACCCTAAGAAAAGAATATTAACTGCGACGAACTAGTCCAACCCGAACTAGTATGGCCCAATTATGGGCCTATGAGTAGAAAACCCGTTCAAAATCCACAATCAGAGGAAGGTATTATACCAGATGATGTAGACGAGGAAAAATCGGACGCAAAACTTGAGTTAAAAGAAAATATAACTGATGAGGGGGGAAAAATTCCGCGTTATCCGACGAGAAACAGAAGAAAGCCAGATTATTTTGGAATGGATCAATATAATACCTGCGACATTGATTGCTGTTATTCGGTACAATGTATCCCAAAGAATTACCAAGAGGCCATACATTCTGCCAATTCCAGACGGTGGATAGCTGCCATGCAAAAAGAAATTAAATCTTTAGTATCAAACGACACGTTTGAATTAAAAAAGGCCCCGGATGATAAAAATATTATCGGCAGCCGTTGGGTTTATACTGTAAAGCGTACTGAGGATAGATCGCCTGTGTACAAGGCTCGTTTTGTATCTAAAGGATTTTCGCAGATATACGGGGAAGATTATGTAGAAACATTCAGTCCAACAACAAACATGACAACAATTAGAATTTTCATGCAAATGGCAGCACATTATGGTATGGATATACACCATATGGATGTTAAAGCAGCTTATTTGAATGCTGCCATCGACTATGAAATATACATAGAACCGCCAGAAGGTTTTAAAGAAGGTGATAATTATGTATGGAAACTTAAAAAGTCACTATATGGACTCAAACAGAGCGGAAGAACATGGAATAAATTAATCCATTCTTATTTAATAGAACAGCAATTTCAACCTTCCCAAGTTGATCCATATCTATATACGAGAACATTTAATAATGAAATATTAGTAATTCTGGTTATTTGGGTCGACAATATGTTAATTGCATCAAAGTGTGAGATATCTGCTATACGGTTACTAAGTTGTCCCAACATTTAAATAAACCGGGGACTGTGCATTTAACGAGGGCTAAACAAGTATTACGTTATCTAAAAAGAACTAAGAGTCAGTGCCTAGTATTTCGACAAGCAGATAAACCATTAAAATTGGAAGGATTTTGTGATGCTGATTGGGCCAACTCACCAGATCGTAAGAGTATAACAGGCTATTGCTTTAAGCGAGCTGACGGTAACCCAATAATCAGCTGGAAATCGAAGAAACAGGGGATGATTTCACTTTCTACTTGTGAAGCTGAATATATTGCATTATCAAAAGCAACACAAGAGGCTATTTTTCTTAAATTACTAATAAAAACAATTACAACACTGGTAATAACTGATCCAATAATTATTTACTGCGATAATCAATCCAGTATTGCTTTGGCCAAAAATCCAATAATACATCAAAGATCAAAGCATATCGATATCAAATATCAATTTGTTAGGGACCAAGTACAAAAGAAAACGGTACAAAATGAATATGTTCAATCGGGAAATAATATGGCGGATTTATTTACAAAACCAATTACGAAATTCAAATTACGGGCTTTCACTTCTGCCATATTTGGTACTGACCTATAAGGTCCTCATTGGTCCTGGGCAAGACGTAAAACTGGATCCATTAAGTCCCTATAAGGTCCTTATTAGTCCTGGGTAGTACAGCTGCATCCATTGGTTATTGTCTTAAGAAGCGTCGGTTCAGTTTTTGGTATGAATGTAGGTCCTTAGTTTCGGGGTATAAATGTAAATGGTCCTACTTTTAGCCCAATCCTCTTCTAATGACTAAATGTAAAGTAACAATTCTTTCCACTTTTTGTTGTGATCATAAACCAAACTTATAATATTGTTATTCATATTTTATTAACCCGGAAGTACTTAACTGTGGACAAAGTGATATGACTAATTTTTGTGGATATTAATTTTCTTAAAAATAAAAAAATAAAAAAAATAAATAAATATGAAGAAAAAAATAAAATAAAATGTATTTTATGAATGCTAAAAAAAGAAAAAAATGGAATACTAAAGTATTTGTTACATATTAATATTAACTTTACTAATATTTTGAAGGAAGATTCCCTAACATACACAAAATAAGGGGGGTGTTACAGTTTTTTGTGTATACAGGCATGTAATTAGTGAGTTAGTCAAAATGACTTAATTCCCTTTATAGTCTACCAATAGAAGATTAACCAACCAGAAGCCGCAGAACACTGTATCCGTCGTGTATAAAGGCGGCCTTCTTTGTTTTTTCCTACCGGAATGACCAGTGCCAACTTGTCAGGCGAAGATGACAGAAGGAAGAATTACGCTCTGCTACTTTGCTGCGATATCCACAGTGAACCTGAACTACGCTTTCCTACTGTCTCCGAAATAGTCACTGCCAACCTCTGGATTCTATACTTGAAAACGACCGTCAAATTGTCTAACAATATATATATAGATAGATAATGATGCACATGTACACATATCTATGTATCCATCTAGCTAGCTAGCTTCCTGTCTTTCTATGAATGTATGTGTATATATAAACGCATGCCGACGGTAATTGTAAATATTCGTATTGTGGCATCATGCATACCTAGCGAGCTGAAAAGAAATATTCATAAATATATGATTTGTTTTTTACGGTTTGTCAACCATTTGATAATTATTTTAGAGCTGAAAAATATTTCGGGTTTTGAGAATAATTCTTTCTTTACGTTCAAGCGATCTGGAAGAAGGGAAGAGAAAACGAAGAAGAAAGAAAGAAAAAATAATACAAAAACAGGTCAGAGGCGAGCGCACACCCGGGCACGGCTGACAGATACCAGATGTCGAAAATATCAGGTCAAGCACCTGACCTACTTCCGTGTCCACGAAAAATGGACGTTGATTATCAAGTGGTTGAAGAAACAAAGTTTAGGAACAATGAAAAATATTGATAGGTAGCAGGTGGAAAGTGTGTCATTGAAGTGATAGCAGAGGTCTAAGTGGGTGGGGAAGTGTATCTAAGGATATGAAGACAAACTATTAATACGAAAACACAGACAATTTCCAGAATTGGAAAAAGCCACACAAGATGATGTTCGCTGAAAATGTTTTTTTTTGAGATAATGAAAATTTTTATTATCAGGCCTTTGGCCGGGAAAAACTGAAATATTTTTATTTCGTTCCAAAACGCCAAAAGGTCTGAGAAATTTCTTTCTTAGATCATATCCAATTAGCGATAAACTTCTTGACAAATACCACGTGTTAAAAAGCCGAAGGTGTCATCGCAGTCGCTCATGATAAGGGCAATTTAAATTTTTGTTTTTTTTTAAGCAAGGTGTTTCTTCCCCCAGAACAAAGCCACGGATTGTCCACACCCGACTAAAGACGTCATTGGCTAAATAAGATCACATGACACACGAAGGAGGAGAAAGATACCCGACCGGGACGTCATTGGCTAAATAAGATCACGTGACACACGAAGGAGGAGGAAAGATACCCGACCAGGACCTCATTGGCTGAAAGCGGTCACATGACATACGAAGAAGCGGGGAAGCGGGTATACGCCCTCAGAGACACAATAAGGAAGTGGGAGTGAAAGTGAGTTACCGAAAATGGAAAATCCCTAACCAGAAATAAGAAGGGTGGATACGTATTTAGAATTATCAAAAGAGAAAACCCTGGCGCCGACAGACCCACCCCAGTTTTGACTGCGTCAATAAAAGCGGGACCCCAACCGACAGAAATCAGTTTGCGCCGCGGACGGCGAGAGAGTTTCAGCCACGGACGGCGTGAGAGTTTGAGTTGGAGTTTGAGCCGTGAACGACAAGCAGAGATGAGCGCCCAGTGTTGAAACCGCGTCAAGGTAGCTGACCAAGATTCACGCACACTTCTGGACTCTTCTTCAACCAAGAACAAGAAGTTTGAGGAGCGACTTAGAATCAGACCACAGAAGTAAGTTTTTTTCGACTTTCGTCCAAAGACACACCGAAACACAAATTTCTTAGAGAGCAGACAACTGGAAGCCTTAAAGTTGCCTAGTAAAAGCGTCGTGCCACAATCCACAGAACGGGTCGGGAAGTAGACATAGTCCTATGTACCGAGCAATTAGACATAAAAGTTTGTTACCTTTTTCTTGATACGTTGGACCTTGTGAGTTTTTATTTTATTTCTTTTTTTCCCCCGTTAGACTCAACTTGCATTACGGCCCCAAGCCCTGTTTGATCTCGTCTGTCTAAGATCAAGTCACAACGTGGGTAGGCAGACCGGAGATCAGTGCAGTTACCCTGGTAACCAGGCGTTGGAAGCGGGTTGAGAACGACGAGGCTGGTATCAATCTAACCAAAGGGTTAGAACGTCACGTTTGGAGCAGCGAGGAGCGAACAGCTGACGCCACGACAAAAGACGTCACAACTGGTGCTGTCCGTGACCAGGATATCAGAGCCTGGGGAGCACGTGACGTCACAACTGGCGCCGCGAACGGGATCGAACGACACAGTCGACGCTGCGACCGGGGGACGACGTCACAGTTTGAATTTATGCAAGATTAAACGTGAGGTTAATATTTCTGGATTACTAGAAATGATCACATATATGGATCAATACATACACGGATTCCTAATTAAGCGTTTTGTCAAGAGATTCCATGTTAATATGCCGTATATCCTCTAAGGGAGATAACTACTGATACCATACTGATATACCATAATGATATACGTTTGAAAATACAAGCCTATGATAACTAATACTCGCATTTTCCATTTCATACAGTAAGCGTTGTAGGTATGATAATAGAAAGGGTCATTCATCGTCCTGTCATATTCGATATATTTTCAATGGAAGTTAAGCCTGGAGAATTTGTCGAATATCTTGCAAAGCATGTTGTGTAACATAGCCATCATAAGAGTCGTTATTATTCCCTAGGAACACCAGATGAACTTCCTGTTGCACCAATTACGACAACGGTTTGAACAATATCCTGAACGCACATCTCGCTGTTCAACGTTCCTTCACCCAAAAGCTAAAGGCGATCGAAAGGATGCCAAGAGTTAGACTTGCCTGCCGTTTGGGAAGACAGTATGAAAGATGCCTCGGTAATGTTACCGATCGCCTTTAGTACAATAGACACTGCGATCAGAAAGGACTATATATATATATATATATATATATATATATATATATATATATATATATTATGCACACCAGATCGCGAATAGTTATGCAGGGTACGATGGATAAATTTTCGTTTAACTTACGTAAAAATGAAACTATCACAGATATCTCATTTTAACAGTACACAAAAATGAAGTGAAATCCGAAAAAGAAAATTTATTCAATAAAATCACCGTTGCCTTCGACTACAGCCACCAAACGAGTTCAGAAGCTCTTGAAACTTTTCTAGACGTTCTTAAGCTGATAAATGCTGCCATCGTCCTTGCCTTCACTTCATATTTGGGGTTATAAGGAGTTTTTGCCGCTCTCTCGCACAACTGCGCCCGACACATAATAATCAAGGTGGTTGCAGTCTGGGAAGTTAGGTGGCCAGATGTAAGGTGTGCTTGTGGGGCAAGTTACCAGACATGGGGTCTCCCAGCAGCCACTTTACTCCACATCATTAGCCCATTTGATAAGAGATCAGACACAAATATCCAAATTACGATCAAAATATCTGACTCGTGACAAATCATCTGTAAAAATGAAATTAAATGACATAGGTGAATATATTTAAATGACATATTTAAGTGACGTATTTAAATGACATATGTCATATAATTAAATGACATAGGTGAATATATTTAAATTGGATATATTTAAATGACATATATCATATAATTAAATAACATAGGTGAATATATTTAAATGACATATATTTAAATGACTTATATATTTAAATGACATAGGTGAATTCATCAGTCGATTTAGTCAATTGAAGAAATATGCTGCTGAGTATTCTCATTGTAATTCACTATAGAAATTTGGTATTTTCTTTCGCTTAAAATGGTAAAAAACGAAGAGTAACTACTTAAAGCAAGATTAATAGTCATGATTACACCTTTGACCTTTCAAAAAATGTTAATACGATTGTCTCACTCTTTAATTTTGTCAAGCATTTGTTACTTTAATTATTGAATAAAAGAGAAGAAGGAAAAACGTATTGGATTTGCAAAACGCGAACTAATTAAACTATTTACCCCACGAACAATTTTCGGAAGTCAATAAAGATGGCAATCGTTCATCAAGTATTTCGATTTTCTGGTCTTAAAAAAAATCAATCATTGCGATCGATCACTAAGAAAAAAGAAGTTAACTCATCGACTTCAAAGTCTTATGTGAATTCATGTTTGTCTTATGTTAATTCAGCGTACACTTGCTTCTCTGCTTTGAAATATCCTCCTCTGATGTAAGAGATCGATAAAAGCAATGAACTTACGAATTAAGTTTATGTATTGAGAATAGCGGTAAAAATAACAACAAAATAAGCTTTAGGTAAAGTTCTTAAATAATTATTTTCTATGGTTAACGAAATAAATGTTTTAACTGCGTTCAATCGGAAAATCGTTATATCGAATTCTTGAATGTTTAACGAAGCCATTCCAATGATTTCTTGAAATCCAACATTAGAGAAAACATTTCGGCTCAAGTGGATTATAAATAAGTGATCTTTACATTGAATACCGTTCTACTCACTATAATTGGCAACATTACTTTTTGAACAACCTGCAGAATGTCTTTAGAGATCGGCAAAGATATATCAGCTTTGTTCCATCAGAATATTTTAATAGAATTTCCAAATGAATTTAACAAAATAAAATCAACTTATGATAAATAATAGTTTAGCAGACTTTTATTTTTAGTTGAAGTGTATCTCGGTTCCGACTTCCGAAAGTTGACATTCGGGGTCAGATGTAAGCCATAATAGAGAAGTCGATTTTGATTGGCTGAGCTAGCGTGGGGGAGATGGCAGAAATGTTTCAGCGAGTTGCTTCTTACCCGTCAAACGATGTAGACGTGTTTGTTCTTCGTGTCCGAAACGGCTTCCCTGTGAGGAGAGGCGACCCCCATTGGGTAGTTAGATAATGTACATATCGACATGAGTAATAAAAATAGTAGGGTTAAAATTCTCTGTGTTTTAAGTCTTTCATTGCTGAAACAAAACGATTAGCGACCGTCGACAGAAAGAACACGAGATGAGACCACCCCAACCAGGGGGCTATGCAACACTTACATATAGCAATTTCTAAGACAAAATAGAAAAAATATAATCTCGAATTTTGAATGATCCGATGGCAAAACACGAACCTGAAATAAATGGGATAGCAAAGGGACAAGAAATACGTAAAATAACAAAAGATAAGAAGTTACTGAGAGCCGTGATTGTCCATATCCTGTAAAGAGACCGTATATTAAAGAAGATATAGACAGTAATCAAATCAAGCATCATTAATATTTATTTCGAGTCCCGCGCCCTCAGAACCATCAAGGTGGTACTTGCTCCAATCTTGTGTCCAGTGAGGGCCTCTACCAGAGGACAGACCTATTGACCATGTTCACCATAGTCTATGAATATAGAATACAGCGCAGTACGTAATCTGTTCAATGAAACAACGTTAAAGATTAACACTCACGAGTCAGACACTCTACTGAATCTGACTATATCGCCAATACCACCAGCAGCTGTTCCGTAATTCTTCAGTCTTCGATATCAAAGGCTGGCAGTGAGTATTCAGGAAAAACATGGCCGCCTTTTATACACGTCGCATTGAATATTCTGAGCCTTTTGATTGGTTAACCCTTCTATTGGTGAACTATAAAATGAGTCAGCTCATTTTGGCTGGCTCACTAGTACACCAGGGTACCCAAAAATTCCAACAAGACCAACCGATCATCTCTGCCTATTATTTTAGCGCTGTGTTCGCTGGCTCGTTCACGTTCTGCGACAAGCTGGGGACGACCCTCTCAGTCATCTACCAGTTTGAACCGTTATCTTCAAATTGGCGAAGACCTCGTGGCAGACTATGTAACCCCTGGAAGGACGTTGTCTACCAGGACGTCCAGCAGATTAATCTGGTGCTGGACGATGTTCCGACGATCTGCTGAGATCTGGGGGGACAAGGTGACATTTTGTGTAAACCTGTTAATGCATTTACTTTAAATACTGTGCAAATGTCTTGCTTCAAAAAATGTGACGGCAGTGAAATGGATAGCACTTTGGAATGAGAAATTTGGAAGCCGAGTTCGAATTTCTATAGAGTTTGTTATATTCTTTATACTCAAATACCATTGGAAAAGCTATGTATCCACCTCTTCTCTCCCCAGTTATGGGTTAATTAGTAGAACCTTTCTCTGGAAAAATATTTGTTAACTAAAAAAAAAATGTTAATGAAATATTCACTGGCAAAATAAAATTATTATAGTCCAAATTTTTCTGTTTTAAATAACACATGAAAGGGTGGCAAACCGTAAAAAACAAATCCAAATTTTATTTCAAACCATAATATACATTAAACAAAATATTATTTTATTCAATATGAACGATAGTTAAACAAAGTTAAATTTAGGTTAGATTTAGCCAATAAAAATTCTAAAATCTCAATAAGTCGTATACATGAATTTTTTTCAGAATTTCTTAAGGTAAAATTATGATTGCGTATTATGCACGGATAATTACAGTAATATATTAACTATACAATGTTCGATCTATGGGATACGTATTTACTACTGAATTAAGGAAATTAACATAGGAAATATGTTACAAATAAATAATTTTGTAAAATAAATCCATTATTCATTATAAGATATTTATTGATGTACTTACATAAAAGAGTTTGGAAGTGATTTTATTTTATGCCTTACATACTTTGTACAATCTCAGTATCTGTCTATATTTCTGAGATGAGGTATTATGTACATTATTTACATTATTCGGACTATTGTCCTCATCTTTGTCGTCATGTTTATTACAACGTTTCGACCGTTGTACGCTCCGGCCTTCTTCACGTGGTTGGAATGTCGAACTGAACCCTTTATTTCGCTCACTGGGTTAGACTGTTCTAATTCCACGTCTCATGTCTAATGGATGTCACTCACACTCCTTGGGTCCTGTCACTGGATCTAACTAACGCCTTTATCCACTGTGCCATGTGTCATCAAGGACAAACTGTGTGAGTTCAATACCTAGTTAAGGCAGTGGCGAACTTGGAGAGGTGAATTAACAGGAGATAACTGATAAGTGACAGTTGAGAAAGGTGTTTTAACCGAGAAAATTGATATCAATACTGGAGATTGCAAATATGTATTATTTTATTTCTCATGTCAGTACAAGAAATTAAACTTCTCTAAGACGATAATTATATCTTAATTAATAGTAGTTGATATATTTATATAGGAATTCCGTGAAGCCTATTAAGCAGTAAATATAAATTAATTTCTGTGTCAATATTCTTCAAAAGGAGCCAAAACTGTACAGAAATTTCACCCAAAAGATGTTGCAGATGTAATTAAACGTATAAAAAGAGGGCAGTTAAAAATAGAAACGTAATTCTTATTAATAGAGGTTTATTCTGTTTGAACGAATAATATTAACGATAACAGAATAATAAACATGCTACTTGTACGTGGCATCATAATACAAGTGAATGTATAAATTGAAACTGGGTAAAAATGGTGACCCATTGGGATTTGTGCAAACGAGTGGGGTTTGAACATGCAGGTTAACTGTATAAACAAAAACTAGAAATTATAATTAGGATTAAAAAATTATGTGAATAAATATCGAGTTAGTAAGAAAATCAGGAATATATGTCATTACTAAACTATCGATGCTTTGGCAGAATATCGAAATAATTTTCAATTTGAAAATCACGTGCACATGGACGCATTCACAAGACCACATATGCAGAAGAGAGCAGACAATTTAACGATATTAATATATTACCAATATTTCCCATGTGAAAAGAATAGACGCGGGAAACAGTTCTTTGCTTTTGAAGTCTATGTCGGCTCCGCACTGAAAGCATAGGGAAGAATAACAACCAAAAGTGATAAGCGTGCCGCTGTGGATTCCGACAACTCCAAAAACGGTCAATATTGTGAACAAAAAAGGCATAGAAATTTCAAAGAAAAGAAATTACAGATGTGGTCACGCGTATATGAAGATATGATTCTTATTAATATTGGTAAACTTATGAAAAGCGTTCCTCACGATTTTTATGCGCATTCAGATCATACTAACAATGTTGCAATACTATGCAATACGTCTGTATAATACTACCTAACTAGTTAATTTTTCGGTTCTGCTTGATTTTAAAGCCTCTATTAGACTATTTCTATTCATCAGTACAGTGAGGCGGTTTGTTTTGAGAGAATTAGAAGTCCTACCAGGTTTCATTATTGACGGATACAATTTTAACATCATAAGATGAGCCGATGACACAGTGTTGATAGCAGAAACACAAAGCAAAGGACAAGTACTCCTAATGAAAGTATGGAAGGAAAACGAAACAAAAAATGACTAAACCTCAATTTCAAGAATATGGAATACATGATTGTCAGCGAACTGAACAACTGACATGCAAATTACAAATTAGAGATACCAAAATCAAACAAGTACAACAATTTATATATCTAGGAAGCGTTTTAATATAACAGAACGAATTTAAGCGCACCGTAAAAACCAACTGCTGATGTAATAAAGATTATTGCTGAAAGATAAGCTTTAGATAAGAACTAGCAGCATGGCCCGGCGTTGCCCGTGCTTGATTCAAAAATCGTATGACTCATACAGCAATCGCTATCACTTGAATTAAAATAATTTTGCCCTTCCTTGCCTTTAAAGGAGTGCTCTTTGCCGTGCTGATGTTGCTACATGCCTTACTTCTTGCCTATCTCACACTGCGAAATTTTTTCTAAGCTCTATAATAAACATTAAATGTTACGAAAAAGAACTAAACAAAATGAACACAAAACGATCAGCTTTAAAAAAGGACTCGTAACTGGAAAAACCGAATGAAAAAAGAATGTTAACAACAAATACTTTTTCACACCCATACCCAGTTCTGCGGAATCAGAATCAACGTTGAGTTTAAGCAAGCGAATGAGCCAATTGGAATAAAGTGCCATGCAGACTTAAATTTTTCCCACTTGTGACGAATGCAACTATTGATTTTTTTGCATGCTAGTTAACATACATGTCAGTCAGCTGTTGGCTCTCACGCTGGCCAATAGAATCTTCCTGCCTATTCGTGGCAGCCAGCTATAGGCTCTCACTCTGAGCAGTACAAAATGGCCGCAAACTACATGAAAACTGCCGTAGAAGCATGAAAAATCGATTATTTCCACTATCGATGGGCTTTGGGAGTTGGGAAATGCAAAGTCGGTCTTGGCCTTCCCGCTAATTTGGGGCATGTGCATGTAAATTTTGGGTGCAAATCCGTCGAAAATTGCGGCCGTGCATTCGTTACACACACACACACACACACACACACACATACACACACACACACACACACACACACACACACATCCTGACTTTTATAGATAAAGATGGTGAAGCTCGGGCTGTTGATTTGGACATCTCGAAAGCGTTTGACAGGGTTTGGTATAACGGACTTCCCTACAGGTTGAAAGTCTATAGTATTTCTGGACGTTTTTTTTTAAATTTTTTTAATCTAATCCCGAAATGAAAGTTGTCATGAACCGCCACTCTTCTAGATCTTTTTTTGGGTCTACTTTGTTCTTATTTTTCATTAATGTCCTTCTTCATGACATCAGTCCTCAACTAAATATCAATGATTGAGACACAACCATTTACTCCTCTCTATACAGTAAGCCTGATTAGTTCGATAAGGTCAAATTGTCAACTGATCTAAAAAATGGTCAACAGTCTGTTGTTAACTGGGGCAAGGAATGGCTTGTTAGTTTTAACGCCTGCAGCACGAAGCTTATTTCTATCAATCCCCTGAAAAACCCGTTCCTGTCTGCCATCAACATTGCCGGTACTAATCTTCATGAGAATGTCTCTTTGCGCCTACTCGGGCTTACATTTTCGGCTGACATGAAGTTGAAAGATTATATTGAATCCATTGATAGGTCAGCTGTTAAGAAAGTTGGTTCACTGAAACGTGCTAGACAATTTTTCTCTCTCTCTTACATATCTATGTCTACCATTCGTCAATGCTTTCAATATTACTACTGCATATGGTTCCGTGCACGTGATGCGTATTTAGAGATTCTTGATAAAATCCAAAGAAGAATTAGCTATATTACTGGTTATGAAAATGCGTATCGGATTCAGCAACTTTCCGACCGCCATAATGTAGCTTCCCTGTGCCTTTTCTATAAATACTGTCATGGTAACGGTTCAGATGAGATCTTTTCTATGGTACCCAGATTTTATGAATTTAAGCGCAGTACTAGATTGGCGGCAAGGTCTCATACTTTTATAGTTAAAATGGCTGTAAGTAAGTTCTGTTTCTTTTCTCGCACTTCTTGCTTGTGGGTATTTCTTCCGGCTCCGTTTCCATGCTTTCTAGACAACTTTGATCTTAAAAAAATTATATGCAATCGTTATTTACTATCTTCTTGATTAATTTGTATTGTTCTCGATCTTTAATAATATTTCTCTTTTTTTTTTATTCTTTCATACTCCATGACTCTTTGTGTCTGAGTGGCTTTAATACCTTCCTTGGGGTGATATCATTACAAAAATAACAAAAGATTATTTTATTAATTCATTACTGCTATTAGATTTTCTGATGAGAATTGTTTTCTCTATTTTTCGTATTTTTATGGGTACCGGCCTTCCATCTCCTGACCGGTCTCGTAATGGCGAATACACCGCTACCTGATGTCGACAGAAAAAAAAGATAACTCTAGATCAGCAAATATGTTACAGATTGTGAATACAAAAAGGGAAAGATACACTTGAGTTATTATATACGATCAGGTGCTGTAAAGTTTATAACTAGACCTACTACTCAAAGTTTGGTCAGACGAGAAATATCTCGCAATTTCTTTTGAAATCTCTTCTTGGTCAGAATGAGAACATCTCATGTTGCCTAAAATGTAAGGTCGATAACATGAAAATAAAAATGTATAACTTCGAGGCGGATGAAAAGGGAACAGCCTCCGCCTCCTGTATTTTGTGTAAGTTCAGGATTGGAATAAAGATTCACAAATATTATTGGTGATATGACGAATCGCATTAACTGTACATAACAATAATAATAGTCGTCCGTACAGACACAAACTTGGAGAGCATAACAGGAAAATATAACCGTTTGGATAATACATTTGAATGATACTGAAATAAATATGTAACTATCTTTCTATATATATATATATATATATATATATATATATAGGGATTTCATAGAAATTACCCAAAACTCCAACAAACTTCAAATTAAATTCGTCGTAGATTTTTTAGACATTTAGATTTATATCAAACTTTAACCCCCAAAGATACCCTTTAAAGTAATGCGAAATAACAGCATCTAAGAATTTTGAGTGAATCCTGATTTATTATTTTATTGTTAACTGTATCTTCCACCTTTAAGTCGGCCTTCTCCCTCACCCCTTACCCATCTATATTTAGATAGCATGCGTTAAGTTAAGCGACGTCTAGCCTACACAGAGTGGGGTTAAAGATAAGGAATTGAAAATGGTACATCTAACTCACTCATATCTTCTCTCCCACCTCACTTCCTCACTTCGTTAATTTCACATACGCTTGGTGCGGTCCGTCAAAAATGTGCAAGTCTCTTTTCATTTTTCATTTCAACTTTTGGAAATAATGTCTGATGATCCAGAGCCCTTTAAAAGGGGCTGTGGTGAAATAACTTATTACATGGAACCTTAAAGTCTGTTTTTTATTTTATTATATATATATATATATATATATATATATATATATATATATATATATATATATACACACACATATATATATATATATATATATATATATATACACACACACATATATATATATATATATACACACACACACATATATATATATATATATATATATATATATATATATAGAGAGAGAGAGAGAGAGAGAGAAAATAAAGGGAAAAAAATAAACGAAGTCACTAAAATTTACAAAGAAAGAACTAGACTCATACATTAAAAGTATAATCGCGGAGGTTAAAAATATCACAGCTCAACTATGGATAAGCGACATGGTCCATATTTTATGCTGCAAGCAAACATTTCTAATCATAAAGGCTCTTAAAGATGAATTCTCCAATAATAATTCTTTTTGTCTAATAAACCTAACTAAAACTGAACTGGGTAGAATAAGCCAAGAAATGCTGCAAAAAAAAAACCCCCAAAAAAACAAAAAAAAAACAACAAAAAAAAACGACTCATTAAGAATTACCACACAGGCCAATCAATGGAAGGACACAGATGAGTGCGTTTCTTGGTTCTACAAGATCACAAATAAAAACAAATATATATTTATAAAATAAGTTATTAAAAACTTTTATCCATCTACGTCTGAAAAAATGTCTACTAAAGGTTTTGTATTTCGCCAAAGGCTGATCAAACGGAAACAGATTTACATTGTCGCAAATCAGTTTTTATTCCACAATGAAGTAACCTGGGTAAGAAATCCAAAAAACGACGGTTCGTTTGTTGGTGCTGAGGTTTCGGGGTTAATAGGTCTGCATATCTTATATGAAATTAACAAAATTATTCATATGAACAACCACGGTCTACATTGGGACGATGGTCTGGTGATAACGCCAGACAACAGAATACCAAATGGCAATATAAGAAAAGCGTTTTTCAAACTCTTCAAAAGCCTCGGATTTCAAATAGAAGTCGAAATGAATAAAAAAGTTGTTAACTATCTGGACGTAGAATGAAATCTGCAAGCTAGCAGTATCTCCCCATACAGGAAACCCAACGCAAAATTAAAATATGTGAATATTAGAACTAACCACCATGAGAACATAATAAAACACATGCCTAAAGGAATATAGTTTTCGTTATCCGGAAACTGTTCTAGTAGAATAATTTTTGAGGATAAAAAGAAAGGATATGAGAAGAACTTAAAGGTAGAGGGTCACAAAACCAAACTAAAATTTAAACAGTATTTACATTAGTCGGACTATTGTCCTCATCCTTGCCGCCATATTTGTCACAACGTTTCGGCCGTTGTACGCTCCGGCCTTCTTCAGGTGGTTGGAATTTCGAACTGAACCATTTATTTCGATCACTGGATCTAACCAACGCCTTTATCCACTGTGCCATGTGTCCTTGAGGACTTCTGGGTAAAGACATGCAATGATAACAGCAAAATTGCAATATGAGCACTGGTAAAAATGATGCTGAAAACATTACGTTTATAATGCTCAGAAGTTCATACCCAAAAGTCCTCAAAGACACATGGCACAGTGGATAAAGGCGTTGGTTAGATCCCGTGACAAACCCAAAGAAGGTGAGTTCAATACCCGATTAAGGCAGTGGAGAACTTTCAGAGGGAATATTAGCAGGAGGTAACTGATAACTGACATCCACATGGCACGGGGAACCCAGTCTACCCCAGTGATCGAAATAAATGGTTCAGTTCGAAATTCCAATCACCTGAAGAAGGCCGGAGCGTACAACGGCCGAAACGTTGTGACAAATATGGCGACAAAGATGAGGACAATAGTCCGAGTAATGTAAATACTGTACATAATACCTCATTTCTGAAATATAGACAGACTCTAAAATTTAAACCTCAAATTAAACAACATATAAAGAATAATTCGAGAAAAATAAAAAATATCATTTGGTTTTAGCTCTCTTTTAACTTAGAGGTAAAATAGAAAATAGGGAAATTATTTTTCAAATTGCTTAATACACATTTTCCCGAAAGATCAGAATTAGATAAGAAATACAATAAAAACACAGTTAAATTAAGCTACAGCTGCACTAGTAATTTAGAAACAATAATAAATAGACAATACGCTAGAAACTTCAAAACTAACGCAGAATAAAATATCATTAATACTAGTAATTTATGCAACTACAGAAATAAGAATAGATGTTCATTAGATGGAGCTTGCAAAACCGAAGTAATAATCTATAAAGCAGAATTAACAGATATTAATGCCCAGAATAAGATGTACTGAAGGTACTTTCAAACGTAGATGGAACAATCATAGGTCGTCATTCAAGCTAGTAAGTCTTAGGTGTCCTACCAAACTAGCTAACCATGTGTAGAATTTAAAAGAAAAAACAGCAGGAATACGATTGTAAGCTGGAAAATTATATTATAACAAGGACAACATTATTTGCTACCTCTGCCTACAGAGAACAATTAGCAATAATGATATTTCACCCAAAGAACCTTTTGAACCAGAATTCCGTGTCACGAGTCCTTGCATACATACTAAAAAATTCCTCTTAAGCATGGAGGCTGGATGAAAAAAATACACAATTCAACTACCCATTTCTTCTTCTTCTTCTTCTTCTTCTTCTTCTTCTTCTTCTATTATAACTGTTCATGTATATCATTAAGTTCCTGAAAAATAAAAATTCACTAAATCAATGAAATAGCAGTTTTTCTGTAAATATTGCCAAATATTTTCTTTAAAAAATAATTAATTATAAAAATAATTTATATAATTATAAATATATTATTTGATCATCAATAGAATAATTTATAATTGAGTAATTAAATTGTAATATATGAATTTTACAATACCATATAAAATCTTAGTAAATAAAATATATCGTTTTAAATCTCTATTAATAAAAATATAGATATAAATAATATGACTTAATCATATTTGAATACATCTTTAAGAGGAGAATAAATAAAAAAAATAAATAAAAATACGAAACACATTGTAATGTGACCCTAAATAAAATCTAAAAAAAGACAGTAATGACAGGATAACTTGAAAGGAAGTCAGTATCAAAAGACGGAAATCTTAAACCCGTATCCAAACTTAACTGAATTTAAATTTGCCACATAAAAATAAGCTTATTTTCTTCATTCGTCAAATGGCCAACACCCCCTTAATAAAAAATTCAAAAATCTGAATTCTCATTACCCAACCAACTTAAAATATATAATACTGATTGACTTATAAATAAAGCAAATGAATTTTTCGAAATTTATTCTCAACATTACTAGAAAATGGGACCAAACTTCAAATTTTATGTTTAATTTAAGTTTTAAGTTTCGGTTTCGAAACAGTAATTTGTGTATCGTGATGGAGACATATTTTTAAAGAAATAATTATAATATATATATATATATATATATATATATATATATATATATATATATAAGCTTAGATAGGATTAAAAACATGTATCAATATGGTGATTTTCTTTCATCTTTCAATGATAATGTTATTAAGGTTATTAGACAATATGAAAGGAATTTACTTAAAATAAATACACAAAACTTGTCTATATTATTTAATGAAACATGCATGAATATATATATATATATATATATATATATATATATATATATATATATATATATATATATACACTAGTTACTTAAAAGTTACTATCTATTTCGTGAAGTAATTGTAATTATGAAAAATAGGTTTAAATATGAAAATATCTATTATTCTGAAATTTTATTAGCAACTCACGAATAATCTTGTCCGTTGTAGTTTTCGTGAAAAAATTCCTTTTAAAGTTGTCTCTAGTTTCTTTGCATTTCGAGGGTTTATTTTCCAAGTTATTACAAACACTGGTCCTTCTGTTCATCATCAGTTAAATGGATCTAAAAAAGAAGAAAATTATACAACCACCAACATAACTCAATTAATACTTTGTAAAATATATGAACTAATGATGCGAATATAGCGTTTTTTTTTTAAAACAACAGGTTTCTCTTAAATAAATTTTGAGACACCTTATACATCTCTCTCTCTTTCTCTCTACCTCACCCCCTCTCTCTCTCTCTAGTCGAACTGAACCCTCAAGGACACATGGCACGTTAGTTAGAGGACACAAAGAGTGTGAGTTCAACACCTGGTTAAGGCAGTGGAGAACTTCCAGAGGGAAATTAACAGGAGATAACTGGTAACTGACATCCATTAGACATGGCATCTGGAACTAGAACAGTCTGCTCCAGCGAGCGAAATAAAGGGTTCAGTTCGACATTCCAACCATCTGAAGCAGTCGGAGCGTACAACAGCCGAAACGTTGTAATAAATACGGCGACAAATAGTGTAAATACAGTCTTGTTCAAAGTAGAGACAATAGTGTTTTAAAAAGCACGGAGTATTACAGTAAGATATCTTTACTCATTTCTGAGATGCAACGTTTCAAAGCACACACACACACACACACACACACACACACACACACACACACACACACACATATATATATATATATATATATATATATTCTAAACAGTTTTCCACTGTCTGTATACATATTTAGATATCAAGATAACTATCTGAAAGTCTTCACAAATATTCCAGTTCCTCCATGGCAATCTATCTATCTATCTATCTATCTATCTATCTATCTATCTATTTTATTTCTGTAAAAAGGTGTATATATAATTTTATTGATCGAAACTTTCTTTGTTTATGGATGAAAAGTGCTTCGAATCATGAAGAGATATGGTCTGATGATCACTTAAGTAATGAACGTATCAGTCACCAAATAATTATGAATTCAATATTCGCACACACACACACACACACACACACACACACACACACACATATATATATATATGTATGTATGTATATTTCTAAAGAATTCATGAATTTAATTTTTCCATTAGACACATATTTTACTTCAAACGTCCATATATATATATATATATATATATATATATATATATATATATATATATGTGTGTGTGTGTGTGTGTGTATACCATCTATTTACATAAATATTTACATTTAAAGTTAACAATCTCAGAATGTATCTTTCTGTTTTTCTTTTTAAATCCGTAACATATTTGCTTATCTGATTGTTACCTTTTTTTTTGCATTGTCGACGCCAGTTGGCAGTATATTTGCTATTACGACACCGTTCTTTTGATAAATGTTTAAAAAGTCGGGGGATGAAACCACGGAACCTGTAAAAATATTCAAAATAGAGAAAAGTTCCTCAGTTTCTCAATATCTATCTATCTATCTATCTATCTATCTATCTATCTATCTATCTATCTTTTATAGATGAAAATATTAATTTTATGCGTACGCTAACGAAAATAGAAGTGAGCTGAATATGAAAAACAATTTAGTTCTCAGAAAGTTGTATGAGTAGCGCATCGGTTCGCTGAATCAGAGAAAAATATTTTAAAGAGACTTTGGCTTTCTACATATGCAATGTCACGCATTTTCCCAATGGAAATTACAAATAGATGAATTGCCAAGGGTGTTCATATTCTAAATATACGGATGTTTACAAGGGGATGAATATGAATAGATTCTTTGCAATGATCATGACTCTGAACTATATATATATATATATATTTCGGGGAAAATTCAAAATATCAGATTCACAGCATATATATATATATATATATATATATATATATATATATATATATATATATATATATATATATATATATGCTGTGAATCTGGTATTTTTGAATATTTTTTCCGATAAGTATTATTCATATCTATCTATCTATCTATCTATCTATCTATCTATCTATCTATCTATCTATCTGATTTTGTTCCTATCTATCTATCTATCTATCTATCTATCTATCTATCTATCTATCTATCTGATTTTGTTCCTATCTATCTATCTATCTATCTATCTATCTATCTATCTATCTATCTATCTATCTATCTATCTGATTTTGTTCCTATCTATCTATCTATCTATCTATCTATCTATCTGATTTTGTTCCTATTCATTCATCTATCTATCTATCTATCTATCTATCTATCTATCTATCTATCTGATTTTGTTCCTATCTATCTATCTATCTATCTATCTATCTATCTATCTATCTATCTATCTATCTGATTTTGTTCCTATCTATCTATCTATCTATCTATCTATCTATCTATCTATCTATCTATCTATCTATCTGATTTTGTTTCTATCTATCTATCTATCTGATTTTGTTCCTATCTATCTATCTATCTATCTATCTATCTATCTATCTATCTATCTATCTATCTATCTATCTCATTGTGTCTCTATTACATTATCTATCTGTTGATATCTATTTATATATCTATTTATCTATCTCTCTAACTATCTATATGTCCATGTCTTTTTTTTCGCACCTCGGTGTGGTGTAATGGTTAGCAAGCTTGACTCGCTGAAACAGTTTTGACTGAGTAGTGAGTTCGATCCTAATTGGGTGTTCCAAACTTTCGATCTTGTGCCACATCTAAACTACGGTTAGAAATTCACTATATGTCCATCTCTCTATCTCCGCCTTTCAATATTTATCTCAGTCTGTCTGTATCTCTCTATATGTCCATCTCTTTTTAGCACCTCGGTGTGGTGTGATAGTTAGCGAGCTTTACTCGCTAAAACAGTTATGACTGGGTAGTGAGTTCGATCCTCACTGGATACCGCAAACTTTCGCTCTTGTGCCATATCTATCTCCGCCCGTCCATGTCTATCTATCGGCAGACAGAATTTGGACAAACGTTAAAAGGCGTCTCTAATAAAATAAAAACAAGCATATAAAACGGGATTTCGAGAGATATGTGTAATGCTTTTTAAATCACTTCCCTGAAACGAAGGCGGGTTGTACCACTAAATCGCAAGGTGGTTACTGAGCTTCAAAAAGAATGCCAAGACTTTAATGAAGAGAACGGGCAATAAAAGAACAAGAATTAACAAGATAGAAGATTGCGATGACGTTGCGTCTAAATTGTTAAAGATGTAGATGGCAGTGAAACAAGAACTTGAAGACAGTTGAAGCTAGTTCCAATGCTGAGAAGTGCAAGAGAGAAAAACCATTAGAACAGAACTTGTGCTTACATCTCGCTATTTCAACAGCAAAACGATTAGAACTTGTTGCCAATTGAGTAGTACGCTTTAATTTTCGCCATCGAGATCACAAGACGGAAAGCAATATTTATTTGTAAATTATTTACAAAATGTGACAAAGGGTCAAAATGGGGGATAGGGGAAGGGGACGGTCTTCTTCCGTCTTAACTTTAAACTTAGGTAACCACAGGCACTGACCCAAACATACGACAATATTCCTAACACCAAAACAATGCATTCTTACCTACCATTCTTACTACATCTACTATAACACCTCATTGTCTCCATGAAAGTGTTAACTAAATCTCATATGTACAATTCATTGTCTATGGAAGGAGAGGAATAAAACAACAAGGCAGAGCTCTTGTTATAACAACTGCCATTAAACTATAGAAGAGACAAGATGATGGCGGTGGGAAAGTGACTGAAGTCGTGATGCCAGGACAGGGCCGATAACATTGCAGACCCTTCATCTCGAGATATATAGCTGGAGGACCAGATCAGATATGGAAGCAAAATTCAATGCACTTTTCAAGAGCTAGAATTCAATATTCAGCAATATTCAATCCACTTTTCACGAGCTAGAAGAAGACATTCCTTTTGTCATAATCTTATTGTTTTCTTGTTATTTTTCTTCTTATAAATGTATAAGATAGTCGAACCGGACATATAAAAAAAAAACGTTGAGTAAACTAACAGAACAAGATTGATCACATTTTTTAATCAATGGCGTGTTTATCAAGAATTTTCAAAAAAACTGCTGACCAACGGCAAAGTAAATTTACGATTCTATATTTAAAGAAATTTGTGATTGTACTTGTTTTGAAAGAATGTTTTCAACTTTTTTTTTTGCTTCTGAATGTTCAAGCAATTATGAAATGTTCTTGAGATCGAAACAATTGGAAAGGTACTGAATCTGATGAACATCGAGCTAGAAGAAGACATTCCCTTTTTTGTTAGGGTCTTATTTTTTTCTTGTTTTATTTTTCGAGCTAGAAGAAAACCTTCCCTTTGTCTTATTCGGTGAAGTTTCTGGCAATACACGTCTGTAGTAATGGTCCTTTCATTTTCCAGTAGCGTATAATGGAAGATTCTTTTCATATTCCACCTGAAAAAAAAGACAGACTTCTGTTGATGAAATCCTGGTTTTGATTATCGCATTGGATTCTTCACCAAATTATTCTTTTCTGTTCACATTCACTATAAACAATGCACTGTCGGGTAGAAGAGATAAGTTAATTCCTCATGCAAATTCTTAACATTCATCCTTACTTCTACCTTAATTGTTTGAACAATAATTCATAGAATTCAAATAAATAAATACTTTCCCAATATGAAGGTTATGATATAACTTCCGAAAATTTGGTCAGGAATCAATGATTTACGAAGTTCGTATAAAGTTCGCACAAGAACTTTCTGAAACTTATATAATATACCTGCAACCCCGTTCAAATTTTTACACAAAATTCAATAGATTTAAGTAATATCATTAAAATCCCAATTATGTGCAATAATCGGATCACACAAACATAAACTAATTTATGATGAAAAGTAGAGTCACACGAGCTCGAAATTTAAATTTCCACGTTTGCATTTATTAACCAATCAACAACGTTATCTCAAACACTGTTCAAGCTTTCCAAAAAGTAGACGGCATCCCTGTTGCTTGCTACGAAAATTTGAAGGCTCACGATTAACAATATTTTCTCTCCTAAAAAAAGATATTAAAAATTGGGAAAAATATATTTATTAACCAATATAACTTTTGAGCTTAGGAAATCTAACTTTTAATTTCCGGTGATCCGATTTTTCCTTATAAATACCATAACGTATATTAATCACTCAGCTATTCTTCATACATAACGTAAATACGAAAATTTCGCATAAACTATTCATATACAGCCTTTCACTCAATTCATTTCTTTTGTATTTTACATAGAACAACAAAACATTTTTCGTTGAACTTTGTTTACGAGGAACTTTTTAACTTGTTTCTTTGAAAGAAAACAAAGGTTATTGCTGTACCCAATAATAAAATTATTTAAATTTAAAGATCTGTGTTTGAAGATTATTTCTTTTCTTCATCTTTCACACACTTTACACACACACACATACACACACACACACACACACACACACACACACACATATATATATATATATATATATATATATATATATATGAATCTGGACAATCGGTGAAGAACAAGGAACATGGTCTCAATTTTGAATAAGTTTTCCAGTGTTCTTACAGTTTTTCTTTTATGAAGCGAAGGGAATAGTAGTCAAAAAAGAAATAACTGTAAGAACATTAGAAAAACTGAAAAAAATTAAAACTGTTCCTTGTCTGTCACATTAAATGACGACTAAAATATATAAAAGAAAGATTGCTACGAAAAATTATATATATATATATATATATATATATATATATATATATGTTTGACTGACGATCGCAAGGGCTTGAAACCCAGGGTCACAAACTCACATCAAACTGAATATGTTAGCTCTATCACTGATATTGACCGCTTTCCGTCTAATACCGTGCATATATAATATATAAATAATAATAATATATATATAAATTACACACACACACTCACACACACACACTCACACACATATTCACACACACACACACACACGCACACACACACATATATACCTATTATACAATGATGTTCATCCTGTACAAGGCCTAAAGGTACTCGAGGTAGAAGGTTACACAGTAACAGACAAAATTTATGCGGATATGTATATGTGTGTGTGTGCGTGTGTGTATGTATGTGTGTCGTGAGAAAGGAAACTAATAAAGGAGAAGGAAAATAAACTGAGGTAATGAGAAATCGTAGAAAAAATAATAAAAATTAAATTAAATTAAAATAAAATAAAATAAAAAGAACACAAGAAAAGATTAATGATTCCTCTTGGTATTTCTAGGAGAAGAAGGAGGAGGAGTTAACAACATTTACTTTATTTATATTCGGACTATTGTCCTCATCTTTGATGTTATTATTATCACAACGTTTCGGTCGTTGTGTCCTCCGGCCTTCCTCAGTATCGATCTACAGGGAATTCTGAGCCGAATCCTTTATTTAATCTACAGTGATATACTGTTCTCGGTCCACTGTCCATGTATAGAAATATCACATTTGTTTCTTATCATTTTGTACTGCTCAGTTATTGTTCGTCTGTTTCCATTAAATCCAAGTATGTACTGCCCGGCTCAGGGATTGAACTCACAACTATTTTATCACCAAATTCACACGCCAACACTTTAATCCATTAAGCCTTTGAACCCTGCGTTCCTCGACAATTTTAATCCTTCTGCCTGAGCTCCCGGGTTAAAATAATTGGTATGTAATGTTTCACGATAGATATAAAAATAGTTACAAGTGTTTACCCACCGTCCAACCGGTGGCTTGGCATTAAGTCAGTTTTCTCTACGACTGCTCAACCGGTGACTGAGTATTACGTCATTTTTTACCACAGGTAAAGCGGTGGTCAGGGGTCAAAGGGTTAATATGTCCGAGAAAAATTATTTAAATATTAAGTGTTGTGTTTTTTTTTTTTTTCATTTTCCTCCTACTTCATTTCCCAGATCAGCTACTATTTGTTTTTCTTCTTGTCACTAATATTTTACGAGGATGAAGACAATAGTGTCCTTTGGGGCAGGGACTTAGTAGATTAAGCCGTTCGTTCATGATTTTGGTGATTTAGTGCTGGTGAGTTCAATCCCTGGTTCGTGCAATGCGTTTAGGATTGTTAGAAACAAATGAAAAAGAAAAAGAAAATATATAATTAAGTTTCAGTAAAGAAGTAAGAAAAAAATCATTGACCTGGGAATATGATGATGGAGATATATATGAGATTATTGATACATATGTTTCTAATGATGATATATTCATTGATAATATGTAGTGCATTTTTGTTGTTTACTTTCCGTTAGCATGTATGCTTCGCTGGACCTTTTGAACATTTAAAGTGTCCTCCGCGCAATTACATATCAGTTTTGAAATCTTTCTACCATTTTTTGGCGATTTTCTTTTTATCTTCATTTCTGTTTTTCCTTTGGGACGTCTCAACTCACTTTTTTGAATTTTCTCCCATTCTCTTTCCTTTCTGTTATCTTTCAGTGTTCACTTTTTGTTATTACTGTCAACGTATTTCGTTCAGTTTTTCAATTCTTGCTCTTTTATGTCTTCCGTTTTTTCTAATTGTTCTTTTTTTCATTTTCTTTCTTATTTAAGTCCATTCTTTGGTAGCATTTCTTTCTTTCTTTCAACGTATTTTATTCAGTATTCAATTTCTTTTTTATACATTCTTTCATTCTTTCTTTCTTTCTTTTTCTTTTTTCTTTCTTTCTTTCTTTCTTTCTTTCCCATCTTTTTTCTTTTTCTCTTTATTTCTTTCTATTTTCTCTTTTTCTTTGTCTTTTCTCTTTCTTTTTTCTTTTTCTTTTTCTCATTCTTTCTTTTTCTCTTTCTTTTTCTTTCTTTTTCTCTCTTTTATCTTTCCTTCTTTCTCTTTCCGCTTTCTTTCTTTCTTTTTTTGTTTTTTTCGCTATCTTTTTCTATTTCTTTCTTTCTTTCTAATTCTTTTTGTTTTTGTTTTTGTTTTTTCTTTCTTTCTTTCTTTCTTTCTTTCTTTCCCATCTTTTTTCTTTTTCTCTTTATTTCTTTCTATTTTCTCTTTTTCTTTGTCTTCTCTCTTTCTTCTTTTTCTTTTTCTCATTCTTTCTTTTTCTTTCTTTTTCTCTCTTTTATCTTTCCTTCTTTCTCTTTCCGCTTTCTTTCTTTCTTTTTTCGTTCTTTTCGCTATCTTTTTCTATTTCTTTCTTTCTTTCTTTCTTTCTTTCTTTCTCATTCTTTTTGTTTTTGTTTTTCTTTTTTCTTTCTTTCTTTCTTTCCCATCTTTTTTCTTTTTCTCTTTATTTCTTTCTATTTTCTCTTTTTCTTTGTCTTTTCTCGTTCTTTTTTCTTTTTCTTTTTCTCATTCTTTCTTTTTCTCTTTCTTTTTCTTTCTTTCTTTCTTATACACTCCATTTCTTCATTCTATATCTGTTTTTTTCTTTCCTATCGCACACTCATACATTCGACTTTTCTTTCTCCTTCCTTTTCTTCATTCCAATTATCCATCGGCCTCCCATTTTCTTCTGTACTCTCTTCATTCTCTTTCTTTTCCTCTTCTTATTTACATTCCCTTATTCTTCATTTCTCCTGTCTTTCATTTATTTATTTCTCATCATCCTTTGTATATATTTTGTTCACTTCCTCTTCTTTCTCCTAGTTTCCTGTCTTCATCCGTCATTCTTGTTCTTCCTTCCTTCCTTCCTTCTGAATGATTAGATTAGTCATTCAGAACGGGACAGCATCGTACAACCTAAATTTAGCCGTTTGTCTTTATAAAAATTGATGGATGCAATTATTGAATAGACGTGTCAGTGGTTGTTTGTAAACTAACAAGGTAGCAACATTACCGAGCCGTCCGCATTCCGTATCTGGGTGAGTGTGGAGATTCATCATAGAGATTGCAGATAATCAGTATAAGAAAATAAACCAAGCTTTGCATAGCTGATCATATGTTTGAAGATGAAACCAATAATTAGAGAACGATAGATATTAACAAAACATAACATCGTCCAGCGCAGGGTCACCAAAAATGGTCGCCAGTCTTGGAAATCCAACTTTCTTTATTGCTTTCTTCATGTAGAGAGCGTCATTCAAGAAACAGTGTAAAACCAGTAATAAAATGTTTCATCTAAAAAGAAATATTCATAAGATGTAATACAACTAGCAAAAAAAAAAAAATGATAGTGGAAATTCTTAATTTAAAAAGATACATTCAATAGATGTAATGAAACTGTTAATAAAATATTGATATTTAAACTTCATCTACAAAGAGACATTGATAAGACGTAATAAAGTTAGTAACAAAATAATCATAGTGAAAATGTTTCATCTCAAAAGAAAAAAAATATAAGATGTAATATAACTAGGAAAGCAATAATAATAGTGGATATTCTTCATCTAAAATGCAAAAAATGATCAGATAGAATTGTAAAGGATGTGAAAATCCGCATAGCTAAAGCCTGGGCCGCTTTGAATAAAATGGATGTAATCTAGAAATCTAATCTACCAGACAACCTCAAACGGAGCTTCTTTCGCGCCCCTATAGAGTCGGTTTTAATGTATGGTGCCACTGTTTGGGCGTTACCTAAAATCCTTCAGTCTAAGATGGATGGAACTTGCATTCGGATACTAAGAGCTATACTGGAGACAAACTACAACTAAGTCACAGCTCTATGTGCCTGTCTGTAATATTTATACACTCCAACAAAACGCAGAATGCATTATGCAAGACACTGCTTTCGAGCAAAACAAGAACTCGCTAGTGATAAAATGCTCTGGATATCTAGCCATGGTGCAAAACGGAGAGGTTGCTCAGCAATCACATACATTGAGATATATATGATACGACACGGGATGCCACCCTAAATAAACTGAGGTAATAAGAAATCGGAGAAAAAAATAATGAAAATTAAATTAAAATAAAATAAAATAAAAAGAACACAAGAAAATATAAGTGATTCCTCTTTGTAATTCTAGGAGGAGAAGGGGAAGAGTTATTAACATTTACTTTATTTATATTCGGACTATTGTCCTCATCTTTGATGTTATTATTATCACAACGTTTCACGCGTTGTGTCCTCCGGCCTTCCTCAGTATCGATCTACAGGGAATTCTGAGCCGAATCCTTTATTTAATCTACAGGGATATACTGTTCTCGATCCACTGCCCATGTATAGAAATATCACATTTGCTTCTTATTATTTTGTACTGCTCAGTTATTATTCGTCTGTTTTCCATTAAATCCAAGTATGTACTGCCCGGCTCAGGGATTGAAATCAAAACTATTTTATCCCCAAATTCACACGCCAACACTTTAATCCATCAAATTAATAAATTTTAAAATACTGACTTTTATAGCTTGTATTGAGATATACGGAACAGTTGTAAATTTCTGTTCGGCTGGACATGCTCAAGTTGTACGAGTGAAAAGGGGAGAACATTTCTAAGTGGATTATTACGTTTGGATAAAAAAAATACAGCTAAGTTTATTGCAGTGGAAGGAAACTTTCGTTCCGTACTTCATCGGACGAATAGATTATAAAAATAGTCTAACCTCACCTATGGGCAGTGGTCAAATTTCATTTAATAAAGCTTCACCACAAACTTAACCGTTGACTTGATTTCTTTACAAATATCCAAAAGAAGTCATCTCTGATATTGTGTTAACAAAAAGAACAAAGAGCCAAGTATATATTGAATAATGAAGAAAATTAATTTCAGTCGGCAAGAAATCGAGGCTGTACTCAAATTAAACTAGATTAAAGTCATTTAATAACCATCTATTACTTCTGAGATCGGTGACTGCTCAAAAATAGAAGATAAAGCAACTATTTTGGGTCGTACTAAGCCTAGATTAATAGATATGAAATAGGCTGATACGTGTTAAATTGTCGGCATTTAACATAGTCAGTATTAAGAGAAGATGGTACTAGGGTTGAGGTTTGTATTACGATTATAGGGGAGTTATAACTCTGAGTAAATAAATGAGAAACAGCAAGACGTGGAAACAACAAAACGAGTATAATTTATTATCTGTTTTTTTTTATGTGGTATTGGAGACACTAGAGAGAATAATATTCAGCAAAATTGTTCGTTTAGGATCATATATGGATTGGAATACGACAGAAGAATGAGTAAATTGTATACAGTCTTTCTCGAATGTATTTTTATAGATGTGTATAATGAGTGTCTAGATAATTTAGTCGGAAAAATACAAGGAGTGTTTGTTACCTCGAATTTTGTTGAGTGCTAAGAGATAAATGTTACTATTATAGCCTGAAAAAGTAAAAGGAGCCGACATTTTCGTTGACGCACGTATTGGTGGCCTGTTCGTGTTCCTGTTGATAGTGAGAATGTCACGTGCTGGTGTCTGTAGAGGAGAAAAGTGGGGTCGGTTGTCATTGGTTCAGAAACAATGAATTGATGATATGTTTTATTGTTATAATTATTTTATAATTAATAACTATAATTAATATTTTACTATAATTAATTTTTATTTTTTTTATGGAGACGATAAGATATTTCAAACATTGGTGCTATATTTATGGCCTAAATTGGCATTTTATATCATCCTATTATAATTGTGCATATCCCTCATTTTGTTAGTTTGCGCGACTGTTACGTCCTGTCAATCCTTCATAAATAATGGCCTATTCCGTTTTGTTCGCGTGGAAAGAAGATAAAAGACACTATTTGTTTTCAGTAAAAGAAAGAAAGAAAGTAAGAAAGAAAGAAAGAAAGAAAGAAAGAAAGAAGGAAAGAAAGTAGGGAAGATAGAAATGTTTAACGTCTCCTGCCAATACCTCATAAATAATGGACAATTCCGTTTTGATCGTGTGGAAAGAGGATAAAAGACTCTACTTGAGAAAATGAAAGAAAGAAAGAAGGGAAAAAAGAAGTATTTAATGTCTGCTGTCAGTACCTCATAAATAATAGTCTATTCCATTTTGATTGCGTAAAGAAAACAAGAGAGATTATGCTACCTGGTTTCGGTGAAAAAAAAATGAAAGAAAGAAAAAAATAAAGAAAGAATGAAGGGAAGATAGACGTCTTTAACGTCTGTTTCAGTGAAATGGAAAAAATGTCCAGTTTGAAATCTTTTCATTTGAACCCACTTCATAAAATAACGACCAGCATGAATGCTGGTCGTTATTTTATTAATTAAGGATTGTTATTAATTTTAGTTAGTGTTAATGTTAGTTTTATTAATTAAGGATTGTTATTGCAATATTTTGTTAAAGTTGTTAAGCTCAAATATTTTACCAATATGATAGGAGAATTTCTACAGATATTTTATTGTCGTAGAACTCATCATGAGCTAATTCAATCACTAACTGGAGAATTAAGAAGCATCAGAAATTTCAAATAGGAAAACCGTAATACTTTCACGGATTAAAAGTAGTTATTATAATTTAGTCTATAAGAATTTACTTGATTCGGTGACAGGTTGATATTGAGCGTTTGTATTTCAAATCACTATTATATTTAAGTTTACGAAGCATTTTGTTTGAAATAGGCAGATATTCCTAGTTCATGTTTGAGTTTGTGAGTATCGATTTATTAAACATAAATGTAGCGCGAGCATGGTGCACCGAGTGAGGATCGAACACACTACTCAGTCGTAATTGATCTAGCGAGACAAAATTTGATAAGCATTGCACCACGCGAAAGTGCTGAAATGTGAGTAGAGTACTTTACTAAGCGTGGATCGAAATCACTACTCAGAATTAACTGACCAAGCGGGACAAACTTGCAAACAATTACACCATACCGAAGTGCACATTCACTTTCTAAACTTAGCTTAGACGTGGCTTAAGGCTGAAAGTGTGGAGTACACAGTGAGCATCAAACTCACTAGTCAATAGTAATTGATATAGCGAGACAAGCCCGCTAATCATTGCATCACGCCAAATTGCCCATCTTGGTTATAGCATAAGTAATTGAGTATATAATAATATACTTGTTTTAAGAATAGTGATGTGTCCCGGAAAGGGACATATTTGTTCAAAGTAGCTAAGTGGTTTTGGACTACTGTAACCGAGTAGGACAATCTATCAGGTAACCGTAATGAACTGGTTCTTATCGTAGTGGTAGGCAATAGGCGTAGGCAATAGGCGAAAACAGTAGGCGTCGTCTCTGTACCTCCACATCAGTCTGTATTTATGGCTGACACCAGTCAATCATATTACTGTGAGGGGGGAACCCAGGTGTATGCATATTCATTACATCAAATAGTTAAATATTCTTCGCTTATACTCGAGGCTAAATGTATTTACTAGGTTCGAGTATAGGTAAATATTGGTTGTTTATATATATATAAGCTTATAAGTATTTTGTTCTAGGACAGGTAAGTATATCTAGCCTTAAGTTCATTTACTTAGTTACGGAGATATCTAAAAAATATCGTTTATATTCCAGTTTATAAGCATTTTGATCCTTAGCGGATAAATATATTTAAATATGAATCAAAAACCATTTCTGGTTCAGAGACAGGAAAATATTTACTTTCTATAAAAATATATTTGGTTCGGCGATAAGTAAATGTTGGTCGAGTTTTTAATCATTTCACTCCAAGCAAGGCAATAAAGCTACTAAGACAAGGTTTTACTGAGTGAAAGAATGTGATGAAAAGAAAAACATTATTAAGGAACGGGTACAACATAAGGGACTAAAAAGACAGAAGGTAGCGATTGACGTTCCATTTAGAATTTGAAAGATCAAGCATCACTGGAAAACAAGAAGGCGGGAAAGAGTTCCACAAGATAGAAGTGCGAGAAAAGAAACTGTTAGCATATAGATTATGGTTGCATCTAACCATTTCAACTGTAAATTGATGAGAACTTGCATCCAATCTTGCACTGCGTTTAAATTCATAAAGGCTAGATACACAGAGGAAATTTAATCTGGACATTTACCGTGTAGAAAATGCGGAGGGAAGCTACATTACGGTGGTGAGAAAGTGACTGAAGACGAGATGCCTAGTTAGGGCCAATGATATTGCAGATCCTTCTTTTAACCAAGTCTGTAAATCATCACTTGATACGTGGCCATTTTAGAATTTGGTGGCTTCATTGTGCAGGTGATTCAGTTAGGGCAGTCTAAGCCTTGCTGACGGTGTCGATCACCACCGATGTCTTAGGTAATTTGAGCAGCGTATAGTCTTTTGTGGCAAACCAAATAAAGTCGAGTAAGTAACTCGTTTATTTTCTCATCTCATACGCAACGTTTGCTCGTTGTGCTTAAAGGCTTCCCGTTGCGATACAGACATTACCTATATCCCACGCCGGTTATTTTCATAATCTATTTTGTTTAAAAAGCAACAAACCTCGCCTTTCCCTATAAATAAATATATAAGCAGGTTTTGGTATGTCTTTGTCAGTGGTATTCCTTTTGCTTCCGTGATTTCGTATCTACGTGTGCGTGAGCTGCCCGGGGGTCATGTTAACATACAGTTAGGCTGTCCCTTGGTTTATTACGCTCATTAATCTGATTTTGTCCAGTATTGCCTTGTATGATAATGTCCTTGCCTTTGTCATAGGCGGCTGATTGGTCATTCACTCACTCAATCAGTCGATCGATAACCTGGGCCGGATAGGCAAGTGTTAATGTCTGGTGCTCGTGACACGTATCAGTCATTCTAGTAACGTGATAACTCACATTGGTTTACAGCAAAGACATTTTACTTCGGAGAGAATATTGACAATTTGACAGATTAGACAGTAACCGAAAAAGGGTATATTAGTTTCTCTCCATCTCATTAAAAAAACCAAAAAAAAAACCCAAATGAATACAATTCATACTTTCCTTTCTCTCTGTCTCATTATCTCGCTTTTTAATACCAGTTTTTTCTTCGTTCTTTTGCAGTCCTTATCAAATACCAACTTTTTCGTCTAATATCGGTTTTAGTTGTTTCTTTATATAATTCTTTTCTAGAGAATACGACAGTTTTCGTGATGAAAGTCTAAGAAGAGCAACTTCTTGCTTATATTTTATTACAAATTCAAGGAAATTTGGATATTTCCAACCGGTTACTGTCTTAAGGTGGTTTAGAATTTACTCACATCAGCGTTTGCCAGTGTACACACTCCTTAGTGGATGCTACAGAATAATGGTCCTGTACCAGACTTGATTAATATTGTATATTTAGAGCTATTTACTGTGATCCAGTTTGTTTGATTAGCTGCATATCAAATCCTTATGGGCCGTTTAATGCCGAAATTTATATTTCCTGAGAGCATTAGTCATTTCTTTCTAAAAAAATGTATGGCTCGGAATTTTTTTGTTACAATGTACTACTGGTAATTTTTTTCTTTTTTGTTACAACGTATTTCTAAGAATTCTTTTCTTTTTGTTACAATATATTGTTGGTAATTTTTTTTTGTTACAATCTAATGCTGATATTTTTTTTTTGTGAAAATGTAGTTCTGGTAATTTTTTGATACAACTTAATGCTGGTATTTTTTTGTTACAACATATGCTGGTATTTTTTTCTTTTTTAAAATATGTTTTGCTGGGATCTTTTTTGTTACAATGTACTGCTGGTAAGACGTATACTGAGGAAAGATTGCTTGGAAACATTGATACTGACAGGATAGATTGAAAGCAAGAGTGACAGAAGAAAACAACACATAGCCTCCCTAACGAACTTGTGTAAATTTATAGCAGAACAGGGTTTAGGAGAGGTAACAAAAAGAAAAAAAAACCAAATATTAGGAGCTATAAAGTACAGGAAATTGTGGGGAGCCATGATCGCCGACGTTCTAAAGGAACACTGCACATTGAAGAAGAAGAAATGTGAAAACTGTTTTTTTTTTGCTGTAAATCTTTGCATACATCTATTACAAAAATGTGACGCATTTATTTTAAAAAAATGTGAGGTAAATTCTCCGTTCTTGTAATTCGGATATATAAAAGCAATAAATGCAATCCCGAAAATCATTAAAAAAAACTGTACTTGATAGTAAATTCATTTTAGGATGATTATTAACTAGAAGGAGTGTCATCTAGTGAAAGCACAACGAAAGTGAATATAATAGTTTAAAAATACAAAAAAAATCTAGGATTTCTCGTCGGGTTTCCAAGAAAGGAAGAAAAAAATAGGACCACAAGTATTAATCGTAGATATCATCCTTCATTTTCTGAATGATTTCATGTAGATTTATTCGAACAGTTCTTCTCATCCGCGTTTGTTATAGATCTCATTCAATACACAACCTTTCGACCACTTCTATGTGGCCATCTTCAGTTGTTCATTATTTTTTACTAAAAAGGGTTACATTTTAAGATTGTACCATTTTTGTCTGTGATATCAATTATCGTTTGTTTCCGCTAAGACACAATACATAGATATCGATATGAGTTCTTCACGTGATGCAATCGTTAGCAAAGTTTTATCACTGAATCAATTACGACAGTATGGTGAGTTTGATCATCACCGAGTATCCCATAATTGCGACCTTGTACCATATTCAATCTACGCTTAGTAAATCTCTATAGAGTTAATAATATCCTCCAGTGATTGAACCCATGATCCCTAGATTCAAGAAATACTTGATTAATCAAAGGCCATTTCCATATCGCCACCGCGATGGTGGAAATCTGGCGTGTTTGTTTTTTTAAAGCCAGTGCGTGGTGGATGTGAAATTTGGTTATCGCGGTGGGTAACTTTTTACGGAATTATTTTTTTACAATTTTAGATGGGATGAATTATTTTTAATTATTTAACATCGAAGAAAGCAATGAAGCCACTAAAACAAAAGGGGTTACTGAGCCTAAAATTATACGTGAAAAAACATTAATAAGAAGAGAACAATAAAAGATCCGTAATTAAGAAGACAATTTACATTGTAATAAAGTTTTGAAAATCAAAGTTAACTGGAAAGCGGAAGGCCTGTTAGCATAGAATTTAGGATCACATTTCGCCATTTCAACTGTAAAACGACGAGACCTTGTTTCGAAACTTGTACGCTGCTTAAATTCGTAACGACGAGGTGAAAAAGAGGAAAGCTTATCTGAACAAAAGTAAGTGAAGTCGAAATACCAGATCAGAACCGATAACATTGCAGATTTTTCTTAGTATTTTATCAAGAATCTCTAAATATATAACAGATGCACCAGACAAGATGGACAGCAATATGGACAAATGATTTATTATGTAATGGACAAATGATTTATAAATGTGTAAGATAGATTCTGTCGAGAGAAATTGCCCAGAACGATACGATGAACCAAATTCCTATCAACAGACTTAGAAACTGATTCAATATAATCTTTCAAATACAGTTGAGCGAAAAACTATAGCACTTAAAGGCGAAAGTAGTCATTCCCATTGAGTTTAATTTATCAATATAATATTGTTTATCAGACCTCCAGAAAAGATAGTGAATGATATTTTTGATTATAATTTAATTTTTATTATTTTAAAATTTATTTTTCATTTTAATGGAATTTATTTCTGTTGCTTTTTATTACAAATCTCTGAGTTAATGTTCTTTGAAAGCGTACAAATCTGAGTGAAGATATAAATAAAAGCAGCATCTTCCGACGATTGAACGCATATTACGATGGACTATATTTCAAGTTCATTGTTTTAATGAGGGGGAAAATGCTAAATCCAGGAAGCAACATTCATAAGACCGCGTAAAACTACTAATAGAATAATGGTAGGAAAATTTCTTCATTTAGGAAGCAACATTCATAAGATTGAGTGAAAGTAGGAATGGAATCATGATAGGAAAAATGCTTCATTTAGGAAGCAACATTCATAAGATTGAGTAAAACTAGTAATAGAATAATGGTAGGAAAATTTCTTCATTTAGGAAGCAACATTCATAAGACTGCGTAAAACTAGTAATAGAATAATGCTAGGAAAGTTGCTTCATTTAGGAAGCAACATTCATAAGACTGAGTAAAACTAGTAATAGAATAATGGTAGGAAAATTGCTTCATCTAAGAAGTAGCTTTCATAAGATTGAGTAAAAGTAGTAATAGAATAATGGTAGGAAAAATGCTTCATCTATGAAGCAACATTCATAAGATTGAGTAAAACTAGTAATAGAATAATGGTAGGAAAAATGCTTCATCTAGGAAGCAACATTCATAAGATTGAGTAAAAGTAGTAATAGAATAATGGTAGGAAAAATGCTTCATCTATGAAGCAACATTCATAAGATTGAGTAAAACTAGTACAAAATAATCGTAGGAGAAATGCTTCCGCTAGGAAGCAACACTCAGAACATTGAAGGAAACAAGTATTAAAATTATGATAGAGAAAGTTACTTTTACATCTATTCATACGTTAGTAAAATTCACTGAAATATTTCTTTACTCATGAATATTGCTATCGAGAGATAAAATATCTATTTTAATCTTACGCACATAGAGACGTACACACATATTTTATTCATATATAATGTTGTTTACCCATTTGATATATATATATATATATATATATATATATATATTACATGCGTGGCAGACTACTCCCAGGAGGAAATCTATTTCGCGTAAGCGCACACAAGGAAACACTCGTTTGATTAATGGCGTCCAATCGCATTTAGTCATGGCGAAATAAGAGTCGCTGTCACGCGCGCATGCGCAAGTATTCGTCGTCACATCCTGACATACCACTATAGTTTAGAGTTGAACAAAAGGAGACCACTAATAAGAACTTAAGATCGGACTTCAGGTGCGTGTATGCGGGGCGAGGTGGGGATACACAGCTGTCAAACTGGTGACAAGTTTTCTCGGATCGCCGGGAATGTGTGACGGCTTCCATTGCAAAGCAATCACTGATTGGTTGTCTCTCCGTGTGTCTCTTGTTGTGTCAGATTATTTTCTTCGCTTTCTTTCTTTGCATTTTTATTTTTCCTAGATGTCTGTATGTGTTTCTTTTTTTTTGTGCTTTTACCTTACCACCACTTACCGCTTCTATCGAGCAGAAAATAGTAGATATGTCCTGTCACCGAGACAACACTGTGTGTGATAAGTAGTTGTGAAAACCGCGAGAAATTCCAATTAATATCGCTAAATAGAGTAAACGCCAACTCTTGTCATCGACAATAAATGCTTTGACTTTCATAACAAAAAAGCTGAACGGCCTCGACAAGTAAATAAATAAAAAAAGAAAACGAACCAAAACAAAACAAATAAACTCGTAGATGAATCTATAACACTCTAATCTAAGAATTGAAACTTCGTTTTAATTTCGTGCAACACATATGTAACGTATATGCTGGCGTATAAGGCGACTGAGCGTATAAGCGACCCACAAATTAAAATGTTGTTTCGGGATATATTTGCCATACAAGACGACCCCTCTCCACCAAACTATTTTAAAATGTATTGTATTGAATTTATTAAATAAATTCAGTAAGCATATGCATACTTTTCCGCGGGGAAATATTTTCAATTAAGTAACAATAACCCATGAGTTGGTGCTGTATTTTTGCTAGGTGTTGCAGTTTTTTGTGTATATCTATGTACTAGTGAGCTAGCCCAAATGACTTAACTCACGTTATAGTCCACCAATAGAAGATTAACCAATCAGAAGACGTAGAATATTCAATCCGTCGTGTATAAAGGCGGCCATTTTGTTTACTCTATCTGAATGTCCAGTTCCAGCTTGTCAGGCGAAGAGAAACAGAAGGAAGAACTACGCTCTGATACTTTTATCGAAATATCCACTGCTAACCTGAACATCGCTTTCCTATTGTCTTCGAAATATTCACTGCTAACCTCTGGATTCTATACTCGAAGACGACCGTCATCATGAACAACACTAGGCTATTACGGTAGCCTGAATGACTTTACCTCCGATAACGGTCCATTCATTCCACTGTTGTCGAATGCGATCTTCAAACGGTTTGTTGAGATACACATGTGTATTTGTTTAACATTATTGCAAACAAAAGGAGGTGAGGCGAGGCAAGGGTTAGTCTATCGTCAAGAATCTCCCATCCTAACAACTTAACATAAACATCAGGATTAAAGGTTCACATTTTATATATGGAGTACAAGACGGCCCACTATTTTTGTGGGGACTTTTTAATATTAAAACTTCAACATGTGCGGTAGTTTTCAACACAATCTTCTTCATGCCAATGCCCTGAATTCAGTAGTGAATATTAAACATGTAGATGAAACATCAAATCATATAATAATTAACAATATGTAGTTATTTATATATTTCCTATCCCATTTGTAGTGGCAAGAAAGGTAAACAAACTTAATAAATTTATGAATGATTGCTTCCTTTACTTGATTTAATAATCTATACAAATAAAATATTTATCTACAGTTAGACAAAATTAGTTCTCGAGCAAAATGAACCGCTTAATTAATCAATATTTTTATTCTCACCTTTCTTAGATTACAATCTTATTTGTTCAAGTCTTTCATGTGAGGCACTCAGATACCTTTGTCTATTAAGTGATATCACTGACAGTCTAAAAATATATATAAAGAGAACAGATTAATTAAACGTTTCATTGGCCCCTGCTTTAGTTATGAATTCGTTATGTCCGCTTTATTGAATCTCAGTACATTGTTTCAAGACTTTTCTTCCATTGCATCTCGCTATTAAAACTTTCTAACAACCAGTAATACACAGAACTACTGATGGACCTGGAATTCTGAAAACCGAAGTAAAAGCCGCACTTGCCAAATTTGAACGGGAACAAGGCAGCTGGACAAGACGGAAATGCTGACAGCCTTAGATGACTTGGCATAGACAAGATCACCGAAATAACAAAGGAAATCTACAACAGTGGAGATATATTGGAAAACCTCTGCAGATCTATCTTCATAGCTATGCCTAAGAAAAAAGGCGCAAAAGAATGCGAACTCCACCGAAAAATAAGCCTAATGAGCCACGTGAAAAAACTCATCGTCCGTATTCTAATGAACAGAGCGCGCAGCAGAATCAGTCCAGCGATAGGACAAGAACAGTGCGGGTTCGTTAAAAACACTGGAACAAGGAACGCGATATTCATGCTCAGAATGTTATCAGAAAGAGCAATACAGATGCAGAGGCATGTGTACCTATGTTTCATAGACAATACAAAGGTCTTCGACAAAGTACGACACAAGGATCTGATGGAACTGCTCAGCAACCTTGATATATTCGGGAAAGATAACAGAATAATAAAGAACCTATACTGGCAGCAAACAGCATGCATGCGCATAGGGAACAAATACACAAAAATAGACAGGGTCGTTAGGCAAGAATGCGTCTTCTCATGCGACTTGTTTAATTTATACAGCGAGGCGATCCTGAAAGAATTGGAAACCCTACCGGGATTTAGCATTGGCGGCCACAATCTTAACAACATAAGGTACGCAGATGACACAGTACTGATAGCAAACACGGAAATGAAATTGCAAAATCTCCTACAGAAAGTAGCGACGGAGAGTGAAGAAAGGACTAAGCATAAACTGCAAGAAAACAAAGGGCATGGTCGTCAGTCAGAGGATGAGCCCGAAATGTGATCTGAAGGCCGGAAACACGAGAATCAAGCAGACGTGGAAGTTTAAATACCTGAGAAACGTCTTGACAGAGGACGGTAAGTGCGACACTGAGATCTCTAGGCATATTGGGATAGCCAAGGACACATTCCAAAAGCTGGGCAGAGTATTGCGAGACAGGGGGATACTCTTGGTAACAAAGAAATGAATACTGAACTGTTACGTGACATCTGTCCTTTTTTACGGCAGCGAATGTTGGACGATTTCCTCAAAGATGAAGAAGAAACTCGAGGTGATGGCGATGTGGTTCTACAGAAGGATGCTAAGGATATCATGGACCGAGGATATGAGCAACGATGAGGTCTAAGAAATGGTGCAAACAGGGAGGAGGCTTATACTTAACATAAGGAAGACGCAACGGAAGTTTCTTGAACACATGATGAGGAAAGAGGGCCTGGAGAATCTGATATTCACGGGTCGAATAGACCCGTGAGTATCAGATTTCCTCATCGTTGCTCATATGCTCGGTCCATGATCGTTGCTCATATGCTCGGTCAATGATATCCTTAGCATCCTTTTGTAGAACCACATCGCCATCACCTCGAGTTTCTTCTTCATCTTTGAGGAAATCGTCCAACATTTGCTGCCGCAAAGAAGGAGAGATGTCACGTAACAGCTCAGAATTCTTTTCTTTGTTACCAAAGAAATCATCTTGTCTCGCAATACTCTGCCCAGCTTTTGGAATGCGTCCTTGGCCATCCCAAAACTTCTGCGTCTGGTTGATTCTAGCGTTTCCGACCTGAAAATCGCATTTTGGGCTCATCCTTTTACTGATGACCATGCATTCTGTCTTCTTGTAGTTTATGCTTAGTCCCTTCTTCTCACTCTCTGTTGCTATCTTCTGTAGGAGATTTTGTAATTTCTTTTCCTTGTTTGCCATCAGTACTATGCCATCTGTCTTTCTTTTTCTTGTCTGCTAACTGGAAGTAAAAGAGAATGGAAATATTTTAGAAGGAACCAGAAAGACAATTCTAAAGAGGAATCTAAGAAAAAAAACCCACTACTCCTGTTCAAAAGACCAGGGAGAAATGTGAACCGGGTGATAAACGAACCTATCTGCTCCTATTGAGGGAGTAAATGTAAATAATTAGTAAATAAAATTTCAGAATTTGCGCGGAACGTTAAAAATACAGAGTTGAAGTAGAATTTAGAAGGAACCGGAAGCACGATCCTAAACAGCAAGCCTATAATCCTGTTCAAGAGAGGGGGTGTGAACCAGACGATCAGTGAACGTGAGTCAAAATAATGAGGGATGTGAACCAGACGATCAGTGAACGTAAGTCAAAATAATGAGGGATGTGAACCAGACGATGAGTGAACGTGAGTCAAAATAATGAGGGATGTGAACCAGACGATGAGTGAACGTGAGTCAAAATAATGAGGGGTGTGAACCAGACGATCAGTGAACGTGAGTCAAAATAATGAGGGGTGTGAACCAGACGATAAGTGAACGTGAGGAAAATAATGAGGGGTGTGAACCAGACGATCAGTGAACGTGAGTCAAAATAAGGAGGGGTGTGAACCAGACGATAAGTGAACTTCAGGAAAAATAAAAATAAAGAAGTAAATAGAAAATAAAATTTCAGAATTTAGGCAGAGAAAGTATAGAGTTGAAATATAATTTAAAATGAACCGGAAACCCAATCGTAAACAGCTAACTAGTGATAAATATCTATTCCTTCTAAAAAGAGCAGAGGGAAGTGTAAATCAGACGATAATAGATTTAGAGATTAATTATAAGCTTTTAAAAAAAACTTTTTAATTATAGGTTTATAAAAGGACTTAATTATAGGTTTTTCTTTATAACCAATTAATAAGCACCATTCCAAAATGGAGATGGTGCCCATTAATGTGTTAAGCTATCTTAAATACAGGCAAAAAATTTGCCAGAAAGGAAAATGGAAACAAACGAGTGAATTTAGAATTTTTTCAATGTGAATGCTTATGGTCAGTCTATAAGTATTGTTGGCTTCATTAAAGGCATGAAATATCTGTCTACGCTTTCTGATATCACCAGATGACTGACACAAATTTCACATCACTGGCATGATAAAATTTGTAAGGAACAAGAGTTTGGGTGAGAAAACATTTGGGAGAAATAGGCTAAATAGAAATGCATGCAGTAATAGATAGATAAATAGATAGATAGATAGATAGGGAGGTAGATATGAACATAGCTAAAGATATAGAAAGGAAGATATGAATAAATTTAGAAAAAATGCACAAATATTTATATTGTTAGACGTGAACAGATTTAGCTATATATAAGTGCATATATATATGTGTGTGTGTGTGTATATATATATATATATATATATATATATATATATATATATATATAGAGAGAGAGAGAGAAAGAGAGAGAGAAAAAGAGAGATAGAGAGAGATGAATGAGTGTGTGTTTAACAGATTTAAATTTGAATAATATCGAATTGATTGACCAAGTTCTTTTCTGGTCTCCAAAAGTATGGAGCCAAAATGCCTGATGTTCAAATAACTTCGCCCAAACATTTATATCCAGGTGCCAATGTTCAGTCACTATATTCAGCTTTGAACAATTCGCGAGGAAATTAAATACAATATTCATGAGGAATTTTGCTATTTAGGTTACCAGACACTAACTACTTTTATGCGTCAATTCCTTTCAAGAGATCGGCATACATGACTCTCTACAACTGGCTGTTTTTGTTTCTTTAAGCAGCCTTTGATTCTTTACCAAATCTCTATGTGACTGTTCTGCATTCGTTCACAGAAACACGTTAAGTAGATTACTCGCAGTTTTCCCCTGCTTCTTTTGCTTTCAATATATCAAGTAAGAACTTAATTTATGTCTCGGACATTTCACTGCTTTTTTTTCTAAGTTTATCCGTTTCCTTATTAGCTCTGATTTTTTATAAAGTTTCCTCGTTGTTCACATCTTCTGTCCATTGTATTTGTAGCTACATCTTGCTTTTTTTATGCGTACTGACTTTTCAAGACGTAGGCGATAATGGCCCTAATTTCTAACCAAACCTTATAAACGTTTTTGAGTGGGAGGATTTTTAAAAGGCAATGACACGGTTGAGTTTTCTATCTTCATTTCTTTCTTTAATAATTTAATTTCTTTCAGTTTTACTTTTAATAATTTAATTTCTTTCAGTTTTACTTTTGCCTAATAACTATTATTAGGTTGGTGCAAAAATAATGTCGTTTTTGACATTCTTCATTATTTTTGCACCAACCTAATATTTAACCTGATAGATTTTGTTCGTTTCATTTTTTTTCTTCATTCTTTATGAAATTTTTTTTCTTCAGATTTTTTTTTCTTTTGTGCTTTACGTTTATTTTCTTCATTTTTTCTTCTTCACTCAGTCTGTCATTTTTTTTCTAGGCTTCTTTAATTTCCAAGGTTTTTGTTGTTGCTCTTTCTTTCCGGTATCACTTCTTTTTTTTCATTCTTAGCTTCTTTCTTTTAGAAACTTATATTTTTTTTTTTTGCGATATCATTTCGTCCCATCTTTTGTCCAAAACATCTTTTCTTTCCAGAATTCTTCTTTCACATTCTTTCTTTCTTTCATTCTTTTGGACTTTCTTCTTTTCAAATCTTTCACTCAAATCTTTCTTTCAAATCTTTCACTCAAATCTTTTTTTCACCTTGTTTGTTTTCCTTATTTTAAATTTAAAAAAATTCTTTCCTCTCTCTTTTCCAAATCTAGTCTTGTGTTTCCTTTCTTTCATTTTGTTATTCTTTCAGTTTTATCTTTCCTCCCTTGCCAGGATCTTTATTTCTTTTTTGTTTGTTTGTTTCTTTTCTTCATTCATTCTTTATTTTTTCTTTTCGGCTCTTGTTCTATCATTCCATATTCTTTCTTTCTTTCTTTCTTTCTTTCTTTCTTTCTTTCTTTCTTTCTTTCTTTTACAGACGCCTCTGTACGTTTTTCATTAATTCTTTTGTTCTAGTTTCAACTCTCGTTAATTTTTCCTTTCTGTCTTTCACTTTACACCTGCTTTCTCTTCATTCTTTTCTTCATCTTTTCCGTTCTCTTATCCTCATGCTCATTTCTCGCAGTCTTTCTCTTTCATTTTCTCATTTGTTTCTTCTTTCTTCTACTTTTCCCCTCTCGTTCATTTTAGTTTTATCATTTCCATCATAGCAAACAAGACAGATATAAAGGAGGTAAAAAACGGAAAACAACTTTAGTAATTTTCATACGAAAGAAGAACGAAAAAAAAAATGTCTGAACTAACCAATTTTTGCCACTCATTTATTAAGACTAGACCGGGGAAATAATATTTTTTTGCACACAACTGATTAAAATAAAT
>CAHIKZ030001358.1:1660000-1715000 GCA_903632075.3 Acanthosepion pharaonis | reverse complement strand
AAGGATTCCGGAAAAAAAAAAAACAGTTTCAGAAATATTTCAAGCAGTGGCACTATTTTCTCATGAAATACATATATGCATAAGGGTTGTGTTTTGAAGGCAACACCAATCGACAATCAGCACAAATTGATACAATATTGATTTTAGAAAAAAGTAACGGGGTGTGACATTTGAACCCGGTAGAGGAGCCAGATTGTTCCTAATCAGCGGGAACTGATAAATCGTTGATCCTATGCCGGATTACTGGATTGCGAAATTTTGATCCCGGTAGAGGGCATATATACTACATAGGTTGATCATAGCGCGAATTGATACAAGATTGATCCGAGACAATGGTAATGGGGAGTGAAATATGACCTTCGGTAGAAGTCACATATATTAAACAGATTGTTCCTAACCAGCGGGGACTGATAAATCGTTGATCCGAGGCCAGATTACTGGATTGCGAAATTTTGATCCCGGTAGAGGGCATATATACTACATAGGTTGATCATAGCGCGAATTGATACAAGATTGATCCTAGACAAAGGTAATAGGGAGTGAGATGTGATCTTCGGTAGAAGTCACATATATTAAACAGATTGTTCCTAACCAGCGGGAACTGATAAAACATTGATGCGAGGTTAAATAAGTGAGTGTGAAATTTTGATCCCGGTAGAGGGCACATATACTAAATAAACTGATCATAGTCAGCGCGAATTGATACAACATTTACCCTAGACAGGAATTCTGGCTTGCAAAAATTTAATCGGGAAGAGATGTTACCCTGGTCCTATGATTGAAAAGCGGCACCTTCGTCCTTGGCAGTGCTTAAAAATCTCCAAAGATTCAAGGCAAATGCAACAAGAGAGAGGCACGGTGGAGTAATGGATAGCGGCTTGAATTGAGGGATCGGAGAGCCGAGTTCGAATTCCAGTTGAATCCATTACATTCACTTACGTGCTAATACCCTTGGGAAAGGTGTGAATCCTCTTCTTCTCTCTCCAGCTATGGGTGAATAGCATGACAGACTGGGTTCTATAGCCTTGGATGGTCTAGGAGAATTCAAAACCTTGGGGACCTTGTAATGCACCAGGTCTCTGTAATCGGCCCTTCAAAAAGTGTGGATGGTCCTGCACGAAACCTTCCCCACTATAATCAAATCTCATGTGCTATACATGCGGGTTTGGGAACCGCTTGTGAATTCCAAATTCCCATGAAACTCCAATATTGGAGCCGGCTCAACCCACCCCGGGTGAATGACGTTACAAGAACAAGAGAGAAGAACAACAAGAGATATAATAACTGAGCAAAACCAGCAAGTAACCCTACACTGAAAATTATGAAATTGTACAGCCTGAGTGTTGACCCTGAGTCCATTACGCCTTTTTCTTTTGGTTTTATGGGCTATTTCAAAGCATTCTTTGATGTATACTGTGTATAATTTCGCCTAACTGTTTCTGTCTTCCGATTCGTGGTGCCTTCAGGTTTTTTAAATAAACTCAAGGTTTCTCGAGATATATATTCGCTTGATGGTTTTGCAAAGAAAGGATCGATGCTAGTTTTCGAAAGAAATGTGTAAAGGAATAAGTAAATAATTCGTGCTTTGAATGCGCGCGCATTTTTGGGATTTCTTCCGTCAGATAAGACGAAGACGTGGGTAATGTGGAATCTGATTAGCTTTTATTTCCTCACATCTTTAAAGAGAGTAACTTCAAGGAAAATTATCGCGCACGAAGGAAGAGAAGGCAAAAACTGACGTACCCAATATAAAGAGAGAACTGATAGAGAGATAAAAAGAGTGAGAGAGAAAGGATAAGCGTGTCAAAAATCATTCTTGTGCTTTGATAATCATTTAAGAAAACAAATTATCAGTGGTCAGGAATTAAAACAAATATTACAGAGAAATATATATAATAGACAAATGATATATATATATATATATATATATATATAATTGTTGAGGGGTCCACCCCTTTTTATACAAATGGACTCGCCCAGTGTATACTTATACTACTGCCAGTTAATACCCGAGGAACAGAGTCGTCGAGTCCAGAGTGAGAGAGAGTAAAAGGTTGTAGGTATCCGGAAGAGTGAGGGTGAGGTAACAGCGTTGTAGGAGTCACAGTGAGCGAGCACGTAGTCTCAGTAAGAATTCATACAGCGATACTTCAATACCAAAGACTGTATATATATTTTGCTACTAACCCGTATTCCCGGAACTACTAACCTGCATTACCAGTTTGTATTATTACGTTAATACATTATTTTCATATATTCATTCTTGGCGTTTGTTATTTATTGGCACCGGATTTCAACCTGAATACACAACAATAATATATATATATATATATATATATATAATATATATAATATATATATATATATATATATATATATATATATATATGTTTATATATGAGTCTGTTCGTATCTCTGTATGTGTGTGTGTGTGTGTGTGTGTGTGAGTGAGTTTGTGCATATCTATGTGCAAAATTTCAAGATATAATTAAAATATATATCTATAAGAACAATATGAATTAAGCGAAAAGGAAAACTTTTACTCACCGACAGGTTTTGTTCTCGTCTGACGGTCCCCTGAAAATATGAAAGCAAATGTAAATATTTTATATTTTATTTAAAAATTCTGAAAAACCTACGACATTTTGACTCCTGTTCATAAATACTTGTTGTAAAATAAAATCCTGGCATATTCGGGACGAAACGCGTTGGTTAAGAAATGTTTAACATTTGCTTTTATTCATATATTTTTTCTACAGGTTAACTCTGAGAAATTTTTCATATATATATATATATATATATATATATATATATATATATATATGTGTGTGTGTGTGTGTGTGTGTGTGTGAGTGTGTGCGTGCGTGTAGAAACATATATATATATATGTATATATACACAAATATATATATATATATATAATATTCATTATAACTATATCTTACACACGTACACACATACATACATACACACAGACACACATATATATATTGTGCATTTTACACAATTCTTGTTAAAGGTGACTGACAATTTTTGTTTAATTTTTTTTGTCTTCGTTCAAGTACTTTCTTTCCTCGACATAAGCGTGTAGAAACTGTCCAAAAGTTCTGGATATCCGCGCGCTTTCGGCTATTCCTTTAGCCATTATCGATGACGATTTTTATTTTTTCAATTAACTGAATGCGAAGGTTTTCTTCTTTTGAACAGTGATGATTCTTTACAGATGTATCACTCCAGAAGTGAGGTAACCGATTGGATCGGTTGTTGTTTTATTTAATGAACGAAATTCGTAGACAAATTGGCATAGCGAGATATTCCTTCCATAATCTAAGCGGCGTATTAAGAAACCGGGAAATTAGGCTAGAAACGGAGTAAATAGTACTGTGCAATCATCTAATATCGGTCTTACGATATATGGAAGTGAATGCTGGACAATCTCATCAAAGCCGAAGAAAAGATTTCAGGCAGCAGAAATGTGGTTCCACAGAATGGTGCTGAGACATGAACTGAACGTGTGAATAAAGACTAAGGTTTAGAGAAAATAAAAGAAACAAAGAAACTTATATTAGCATTAGAAAAAGCAAGGTGAAATTTCCAGTGTACATAATGAGCAAGGACGGCTTAGTAAATTTGACATCCACAGGACATAGAAAGTGTGTGTGTGTGTGTGTGAGCATGTGTGTGTGAGCATGTGTGCGTTAAAGAGAGAGAGAGATATAGAGAGAGATGGATGGGATGAGCGCGCATAACTTAACCAACAAGCTTGGGCAAATGGATGGCAAAACAGGAATTAATAGAGTTAGTAAAATGACAATCTTTACTTAGAGCTTCAAAGGACCGGGAAATGTTGAGAGTCATGATCGCTCACATCCTGAAGGGACACGGCACTTAGTAGAAGAAGAATTTTAGTGGAAGTAGCAGACTTGCGAGATAATCGTAGCACACTCAGTCTATTGGGGGTGAGACTAGATTGAACTCTCCAGACTGCTCATCTGGGTAATGGTATAGTGATTTTCCAAGCGTAGCTTGGATGTGGCACAAGGCCGAAAGTAAGGGGCACCCAGTGAGGATCGAACTCACTACTCATTCGTAATTGTTCTAGCGAGACAAACTTGCAAACCATTACACCATCTCGAGGTGCCCCCAAAATGATTTTCTAAGCGTTGCTTAGACGTGGCACAAGGCCGAAAGTATGAGGCATCGAGTAAAAATCGAACTCACTTCTCAGTCGTAACTGTTCTAGCAAAACTAGCTTTTTAACCATTACACCATATCGAGGTACCCCACCTGGGTACTGGTATATGGAGGCGTTGCGCTACCCAAACTATATAGCCTCACTCTCGGCCGTACCGACAATATCCCAAAAATACAGAGCATTATATTTGTTGCCAGCTTTACTGACGGAGTTGCCAGAATCTTGTTCGTGATGACAGCCAACCATCTTCGGGACTCCACTCTGAATTTTTACTTTTTCCATGTTTGGAAACGGAAGTTTAAAATTAAGATTTCCTTTCCTCTATGGACTGCCTTCTAGGGTTGCTGTAGTCCATACACCCGATAAATTTTAACCGTACACGCGGACTGTTGTCTACATATATGTTGTTGTCACAACGTTTCAGCTGTTTTGTTTTCTGTTGTAAATTATGGAAAGAATGCTGATTCCTCATTCCAGAAATTCAGACAAAAAATTATCGCACAAAATTTTACGTCAATTACAAAATAAAGCTAAGCGTTTTCATTATAATCATTACCTGTCACATATTTTGGTGTGGTCGTTGGGTCACTACGTTGCTGAACACCTGACACTTCAGGTAGGACGAAAGCCAATTTCTTCCAACTTGAAGGCATACCTTGATAACAGGTACGTCGGCGGTGATTACATTGGATAAACCTTTCATGATACCACGAGGAATTATAAAATGACTCTGAGATAAAAAAAAAATCATCTGAACTCCTTGTTAAAATTATAGAGCTCTCACTACATCACATAAAGACATAGAGCTCTTTGAGAGATCCTAGGGATTTCGGGAGGGACTTTACCACTCAGGTTGAAAATCAGTGATCTTTAACTTTTAATTTGACCAGTTTGACATGAATTTGTAAATATTTCTACCAATACTGCAAGACTTGAGCTTTCTCAAAATACTCTATTTCACGTTATGGCTTCTATTGCTTTTTCTTTTTAACTCAATCACATCTGCTGGTATCTTCCACTTTTGCCTTGTTGATCACTCCTTCCGTATTACAGGCACCATGCAATGGACATTTGCCTTCATCCCTGCAATTACAAGCTGCACTATTGGTGCTACTACGGTTTCGTATATGGTGAGACGGTGCCAGCTGAAAGGTTGAACTCTATATCCAAATATTGTCCGAATCTTTTACTCATGTGGACCGTGATATTAAAGTCTAGGTTCTGGAAGACCTTGAATGCATTTTTCTAATTCTATCGTTTGCTCTTCTATTTTCAGGTACAATAATTAATCCATATAGCGGCCGTGACTGTCAAATTGAACATTTAAAAAAAAAATTTATTCAATATAAAAAGACCCATCAGTTCCAAAACCTCGTCTCCATCAAAGGACACTTGTGTGACAACGAAGACACCATTGCTGGACTTCTTAATCCATGTTTCGGCATTATGAAATAAAACAGATTTACGACAATGCAAGATTATCTGAATCTACTCATGTAGAACATTAATAAAACGCTTGGCGTAGTCCAGTGCTCAAGCAGGCCTTTCTCCGATATGGAGGGGTAGACATCTTTGATGTCGTATTTAATAAATACATACTTATCTTTATGTTTTATACAATGAAACCCGGATATGCATTCATTGGCCCCCTTCCATTGGTTTATTTGCGTAGCTACTCTTAATAAGTCGCATATCTTTTGTAAGATTATCTGGCTTACAATTCAGTTTTAGTTGGGTTTATTAGGCAGGACAAAGGGTTGCTAAAGAAATCATCTTTATAGCCGTTAAAGTTTAGAAGAGCCTTCTTTCCGCATAATACAGGGACCTTATCACTGATACGCAGCCATGTTGTGATGTCTTTAGCCTCTTTGTTGATATTTTCAATATATCAGTCAGGTGGTTTCTTTTCATATCTGGTGACTTCATCAGTTATTCTTTTTTGTAAGCCCTTGGGATCATATTATATATATTTTTTGTTTTATCTCCTTTGACCAGGTTCATTAGTAGCTTTTTTATTTTCTCCATCTCTGCAGACAATGTTTTTGGAAGATGTTATTTTTTCTTAAATTTTATTATATCCATCACGCCTATTAATTTATTTTGAAAACCAGATAGCTCTTCATTAGCAGAGGTTATCTTCTGGTTTTAAACTGGAACGTTTCTCTATTTTCCTTTCAATTAGCATATATTCGCAGTGCAAACAATGCTTTCCACCTCAACCTAGCAAGGAAGTTTACAATTTTGTTCAATAAAGTTAAAATGGATTCGTGCCTGCTCGGTATTGTAATGTTCTCAGGTGAATACGGATTTTTGAAGTCCTCCATCGTTGTTTACTTCACGTGGTATTGGCAAAAAAAAAAAAAAAAAAAAAATCCCAGTATCCCTCATTCCTGCGCATTTGTAGTCACACAAAAACAATTTTAGTTCGATGAAGGACGAAACGAATTACAAGAAAACTTTTTTTCATATATATATATATATATATATATATATATATATATATATATATATACATGTTTCATTAAATAATATAGACAAGTGTTGTCTATTTATTTTATGTAAATTTTTTTCATAACGTCTGATAAGCTTAATAAATCATTAAACGAAGACAGAAAAACACAATATTGATCCATATTTTTTAATACAATCTAAGCTTTCGGCTTACATAAGCCATTATCAAAGATGTCAATTACTGTACAACATGTTAAGCAATATACGGACAAGAAAGTGATGATAGTCTGTGATTGTTTACATGGATGATTTCCTAGCAACAATAAACACGTGCATAGAAGACGCCAGAACTATTACGACTGAATAGTGAGTTCGATCCTCACTGGGTACCCCATACTTTCGGCCTTGTGCCACATCTGAGCTACGCTTGGAAAATCACTACCGCAGCTCATGACGTCACACATGGCCACGCGAGAGGGAATTCGAGAAGTATTAAATATGGGAAGCCGTTGGTATAAACCAATGCCTTCTGTTACCAGTTATAGGCATTTAAGGATATTTGTAGAGATTCCATAGTTGATTTTGTTTAGGTTGGGTTTCAACTGTTTGATGTATATTGCGTCAAGGATTTTTAGTTTTTGTCTATTGTTTTCATGTTGAACTATAATTGTGTTTTCGACAAGGAATTTTTTCGGAATTGTGTGTGCGGCCAGGCATGTTGTTTTAAATGCCTAAAAATGTTAGAGTTTTCATTCAAATGTAGTGTCAATATATATATATATATATATATATATATATATATATATATATATAGATATAGATAGATAGATAGATAGATAGATAGATAAACCTAGTGAGCCAGACAAACCTACCCAGGTTTCCCCTAAGCGGATCGTCAGGGACCCGCTTAGGTGAAACCTGGGTAGCTTTGTCTGGCTCACTAGGTGTATCTAGGTCTGCTCTACGGTTGTATTGAGCTCTTTTGTTAGTTAGTTGTTTCCCTGTGTCGGGGTTTTTTCTTTGGGCTTCAGACCTGTATCTGTGTGATTTTTTTCGAACAGACTTTTATGTTTCTAGCTCTTTTTTTTTTAAACCGAGATTGATTTGATTATTGGCAAATAAAAAATTCGAAGGTTTTTCGAAACGAGTATAGTTACCTATATATATATATATATATATATATATATATATATATATACATATATATATATATATATAACTGGAAAGGGCATTTGGATATTTTTACGGCTTATCTTTACAAGATGAGTCATTTGAAACCGAAACATATATGCTGTAAAAATGATTATTTTTATTTTTTTCCGAAAGAATATCGAATTAAAACTTTTGGGGAGATGACAATTATAAATGTCCTGTCTTTTTAGCTCAGAGATTTGGACGGGAGAAGAGAGATGGAGTCTTACCTTCCCGAAGGGTATTTGTGCTTAAGGAAATGTAACGAAGTCGACTGGAATTCGAACTCATCCTGACCTGATCTTTATTACACTACACGCACCTAACAAGAAAGATAACTGCGGTTGAATTTCTTTCAGATTTATTTATTATGCTAAATTTCAGTAAAATATAAAACAGGCGTTTATATATACACAGGACTGACGGGATTGGAAACTAGTTGAAACAAGACTAACGATGGAATTATTGAAAACATCGGTTAGTTTAAGCCAGAAATATTTTCCATTTTTGATTATCAACTTTATTCTCATCAAGAATAAAGGACAAATAAATTCTATTCAGAATTCTATCATTTAATCGCCGTTAATTGCAATGACTTCTTGCCGTTTATCCGGCAGCTCTTCGATAACTTTTGAGTAGATTTCCAGAGATTTTGTGAGAAAAACTTTTCGACGAACTCTTAGATATGGTTTTCATCAGAGAAGGTTTTCCCCATCCATTTGCGGCGGTTGTAAAAGGTAATAATCGGTTGGTGAATATGGTGAATCGGCTAGAACAAAATTCCAAAATCTTTTACCTGTATCATTTTTTTCTAGAATGCAGTCTTGCTTTGTTATGGAAGCGAGCAATCGTTTTCCTATTGAAACTCTTATAGACACATTGCAGCTGCTTGACGTATAAAAACACATTTACGGTTTCGTTACGTTTTTAATACACGCTCAGAATTTCGTTTATTGCATGAATTTCAGTTTTTGTGTTATGCATGTGGAAAGTTATACGTAGCAATCCACTGTATTTTGCGTTAAACGGGGGCGTATGCAACCTTTTTTTTTAACCAGCTCTTATGATTTATTTAAGGAAACTTTAGTCTTTATGAAACATTCGTCATTACAATACATTAAGTTTGCTAGAAGTTGAGCTCTAGTATAAGGCAATAGATACAACTAGTGTTAGGACTCAATTGAAGAAGAAGAAGAAGAAGAAGAAGAAGAAGAAGAAGAAGAAGAAGAAGAAGAAGAAGAAGAAGAAGAAGAAATAATGATAATACAAACAATATCAGTGCAGGGTTAAAAGCTGAAACCTAATGTTTTATTCTTTCTGCATAGGACCAATGCCTGCTAACTAGTAATTACCAAGCACCCCTAATAATAATAATAATAATAATAATAATGATAAAATAATAATTATTTTAATTCCTTTTATTTCTGATGTATACTCATTTTTTCGGGTACCAGCCAGTGACATAATGTCAGAAATGGCATCATGACATTTGACACTGAGCATTTTTGAGATAAAAAAAATAAAATAAAAATACCCTTAGATCGCACATATCTTACGTGGATAAACCCCTTCGTAAGGTGTGGGCTGTACTTGTGAATAGAATTTGTTTGTATTTCTTTAAGTCATGGGCTACAAGGAATCTCTTCAATGAATCTATTGGAATCTTTTCCAATCAATCGGAAGGTTCCAACCATAACTATAGTTGGTGATGTCGTCTACATTTTTCAGGTTTCGATTTCAAGGTCCTTGTATTTTGATAGTTTGAAAAAATCTTCAAAGTTACATTACAGACCTTAAAGACTGCCATGTCAGTAAGACGGCACATATTGTCTTTGCGGTCTCTAATCACGATGTCTGGTCGATTAACTTTGATTCTTCTACCTTTGGGTATTGTAAAGTACCATAAAATTGTTACAGGTTTTAACTCAGTAACCGGCTGTGGATGTGGTTCATACCAATTTCTTGCAGTTTCCTTTACGTAAATGTTGCAGATTTTCCATTGCAGATATTGGCCCACTCTGTCATACCAGGTTTTATATTTAGTGGATGCCAATACCGTGAAACCTGATACAAGATGGTCAATTGTTTCTGCATATTTATCACAGAATCTGCATTCTGAGCTAACAATTTATACTATGTGTGCTTGGTTGTTTTTAATTAGCAAGCATTGATTCTGTGCATCCAAGAATAAAACCTTCGGTTTCAGCATTCATTCATTACGTAGCCACTGATGGGTGCAGGGTTTGTCTCCATTAGCTTCTTTGGTACGGGTTGAATATTGACCTGAAATGGTTTATCTTGTTATCGATTTTGTATCTGGTCGAGTGCATATGCTTTTGCTTTTTTTCTTAAGTTTTTTTTTGTAGCTGCAGTACGTGTATCATGTTTTACTTACATTTCCTATTATTATTATTATTATTATTATTATTATTATTATTATTATTATTTCCTTTGATTTCTGGCGTTTACATTTCTTTCCGGGTCCCGCCCAGGGACCTAAGGTTAGAAATGGCATCATGATTCTTTCCACTGAGAAAAAAAAAAATACACAGATAAAGCCCTTCGTAAAGTGTGGGCTGTACTTGTCAGAACAATTTTTTGTATCTCCTTGAGGCATGGACTTCCAGGAATCCCTTCAATTAGTCTACTGCAAACTTTTCCAACCAGTCCTAGGGCTCCAAGTACAACAGGGATTGTTGATGTTCCCATATTATTATTATTATTATTATTATTATTATTATTAAAAATAAACACACAACAACAGCCATCTCTTATGTTATGTTCGACAGAGAAGCTTTCAACAACACAGTTCACAGAAAATGTGCAGCCATGCTAGTCGTACATATGATTTAATTACAGTAGGGATGGTTGTAGTAGGACCAAGCACACTTTTTGGAAAAACCGTATACAGAGATCTTTTGCACATAGTGTGCTACAAGGTCCACAAACGACCCTTGTCCCACTTTTGGTTTGTTTTGGGGCCTATCAACCTCTATGAGTTATTTAATGCTGACAAGATTTTTATTGCTGGTAATTTTTTTTTCCAAAAATATATTGCTGGTAATTTTTTTTTAAATGTATAGCTGGTAATATTTTTTTTTTCAAAAATCTATTGCTGGTAATAATTTTTCTTCAAAAATTTATTGCTGTTAATATTTTTTTACAAAGTATTTCTGGCATTAAAACCTATTTTTACATTTTCTCAGTCGTTTGACTCCAGTTTGGTGGTTAACTATTTACACATAACTGGGACCCTAAAAGGTGCTGCCACTCCGGATTAGGTTGAACCTGGGAACACCAGCAATTAAGAAGTTGTTCCATGCTCCTCAAAACTTCCTGATTAGAGGACTTGCTGTTAGACGTAGTTTATCGTCTTACCCAGGACGCGGATGTAGTTTATCGTCATACCCAGGACGCGGATGTAGTTTATCGTCTTACCCAGGACGCGGATGCAGTTTATCGCCTTACCCAGGACGCGGATGTAGTTTATCGTCATACCCAGGACGCGGATGTAGTTTATCGTCTTACCCAGGACGCGGATGTAGTTTATCGTCTTACCCAGGACGCGGATGCAGTTTATCGCCTTACCCAGGACGCGGATGTAGTTTATCGTCATACCCAGGACAGTTCCCGCTTTTGAATTCAGAGTTGTCCTCCTAAAGTGGCTAATATTCCAGTCTGTTCTACTATGTAACTAATAGCAAAGGCGAGTCTATACCAAGATTATTTGCACATAAATGAATATAACGAACTCTATTACAACACCCGAGGATTCATATGTTTATATAATAATAATAATAATAATAATAATGATAATAATATTAATAATAATAATAATAATAAGATGAAGTAGTTGCACGTAGAGACCCTAATGATCTGTCCGTTCAAAAAATGTTATGCGAAAAAAAATATTGTTAAATATACGTCCAATAAAAATTCCTTTCCACATACAAGAAAATAAAAGAATTCTGAAAATACTTTATTGAATATAAAAGCGAGTAAACAAATATATAAACAGGTGAAAGATAATGTTTCTTACGTGAAGCTGCACGTGTTTTCGAACCCGGCTGTGAAAGAGGGGGGCGTTTTAGACGATTCAATTAATGGCGATGACGACCGCAAACAAAGCCGCCATATTGGTTGGCGGGCTGTGGTTAAAATTGTTAGGAGCCAAGTAAAAGGATTAAGATAAGCGAAAAACGGATAAAGATAAGGGAAATCCAACAGAATTATCTATGGGTGCGTAGGTGTGTTTGCGTTCGTGTGTGTGCGCATGCGAATTCGATGTTCGGGCGAGATTAATGACAGTTGCAGCTGCTTATTAAGTTGGACGGTCCCGTTAATACGATTAGTTTGAAAAGAGGAAAAGGCGGGAATGTTCAAGGTGGCTGAAAGTTGACAAAGGAGAAGGAAGGAAGGAAGGAGGGAAGGAAGGAAGGAAGGAATGAATGAATGAATGAATGAATGAATGAATGAATGAACAAAGGCAGGAAGGAATAAAGGAACGAACGAACGAAGGAATAAAGGAACGAACGAACGAAAGAAGAAAGGAAAGAGGAAGATAAGCAGGAGAAAATGTTTCCTGGGAGACGACTTTTCTTCTTCTTTTTTATAAGGAAAGGAACTAAAGTTAACGGAAGAAGTAAAGACAAAGAAAGAAAAATGAAGAGAAACGTTCAAGAAGAGCATAGTTTATATCGAAAATGGATGCGAAGAAGAGAAAGAAAACAAGAAAATTTCACGAAATAATTATAACGTAAATGACAAAATGAAAAAAAAAAGCACCGTAGTGAAATATTAAGAAAAAAAAATAATTAAAGATATATTGAGGAAAATTCAGAAAATAACTGGCACGATTATGTTATTGCAAACACAGAAAAAAATACGAGAAAATCGGGTTCGAATTGCGTCGGTGTCATTTGATACCAATTAATAGCTACCAAATGTGTACTCTTTCTGAACCTATTGTTCACCCACTACAAGACGCAAGAGCCGCTCAAGGTAGAATGAGGTCGTATTATAGACGTAATAAATGTAGAATATAATATAGGATAGATAACGGTTGACTTGAGACTTGAAGTAATTAAAAGCATACTCACCCCATTATTTGGAACAGGGGTAGTGGTTTATCCCTTATTTCCAATTCAGGATTGCCTTTCCAGTTTCCTCTAAAGTCTTATCAATCACTTTCACTATCAGTAGCCCTTGCGTCTTATGGCATTAATGTTTTTTTTGTGGGGGGGGGTGAATTAAAAAGGTTGGCGAAACGTCTTCTTAGGAGCCTATTCTACAAAGCGGCTATGAAGATTCTGTCGGAATGGAACTTATTTCTTACCAATGCAGTTGCAAAGGGATGGGCAAAGGTTCCAACCATTTGTACATTGCATGGTGCTAAATGTCTAAACTGGTCGAATATAGACCATCACAAAGTTTTCCAGGGAATATTGATAGAGGTATCTGTCTTGGCAGACTGCAGAGAGAATATCAAAGAAATAAAAAAAAATGGAGCAAATTAGGACCTCACTAGAGAACTAAAACACCCGCGGAAACGAAAGATTTAGACCATTTTATTAATAATTGCAACAGTGAGATCTATTTTTTTTTAAGCATTTCACCCCAAGCAAGGCGGGAAGCCACTAGGACGCAAGGGGTTACAGAAAATAGGAAGATCAGATAGGAGTGATAGAAGAAAGGATGAGTGTATTAGATAGATTAAGGCAACTGGAGATGTCGATTGACATTACACTTGAATAGCTGGAGATTATAACTCACAGGGAAACAGGAGAAGGGAAGAGAGTTCCACAGGCGAGAGGTGCGAGACATGAAGCTATTAGAGTATAACAAACTAAGTTAAAAACGGAATGACTGAACATTCTAAAGAAGGTTCAAGATACCATAATCTGTAAGGATGGCAAGAGTGCTGTAGGAGGATCTGGAGATACAAAGAAACTTGTAATCACCCGCACAGAATCAATAAACAGCTACTGTAAACCTACATTGTACTAGATTTTGTTATGCAATTTTTGAATTTGAATGTAGTGCTAGATTGGCGGCAAGGTCTCTTCATTTTACTGTTGAAATGACGAGAGGTAACCAAAAATTCTATGCCAGGCATGGACAATCGTTTCTTAACACTGGGCCGCCTGATCCATGGCTCATCACAAGGCGGGTCGCACCACTAAAACGATTCAAAGTAATTTTTCGTAGGAAATACCTTATCAGTTTTCATACGAAAAACCATATGCGTATGCATATATCTTTGAGATTGGGGAAAAGTTTATTTATTTTTCTTTAGAGAAAAGATTTTTTTTATATTTAAAAAAATGAAGTCTTGGTATATTATCACTGATGTCAGTGTGATTAACAGATAACGTTGCGTATAATTTATTTCTAAATTATCATTTGAAAATAAGAAATTATATTTCTTCTTTAGAGAAAAAAAAATGTTTAAAAAATTAAAGAACGTTTACATGTATGATCTTCCTTAGTGAAAATAGCCAATTGGCTAAAATGATAAAAAAAGTTATTTTCATTGAATGATTACAAAATTTAACAAATAGTGTACTTAATCATTATTTTTGTAATTGTGTTATCTATGAGAGAGTGTGTGAGTGAACAAGTGAGAATGAAACAAAATGTTATGAAACGTTATTTTCATATGAAATTGAAAGGAGCCATTCAGAAAGACCAAACAGGCCACATGAGGCAAGTTGTCCACAGTTTGTTCATGATTGTTTTATGCTAATAGTTTCGTCTATCGCACTTCTCGCTTGTGGAACACTCTTGCTTCCTAGTCAACTTTGATTTTTAAAACATTAAACGCAATGTCAATCGTTATCTTAAGTCTTCTTAATTTAGGTTCTTTTGTTCTCTCTCCTTTATTCTCACATTATCAAACACTCAGCAACCGTCTGTATCTTAGTGGCTTTATTGCCTTGTTTGGGGTGAAATGATTTAAAAAATATTTGTATTAACCAAGAGATGACAGTTAAAGTCTCAATATAAATTTATATGAGCGAGCAAAGAGTTTTCTCCAGTCATGATGAGCGGTTGTACTCGTAATCAGGCTCCATCTTTTAAACATCTATTGGAACTCAAGTTCACTCTAGATCTCACGCGGACCTATATATATATATATATATATATATATATATATATATATAAAATATAAAAGAAATATGTTGTAGTGGTTCCAACGAGAGAAAAGTATGTATATTAAAAAGAAGAGGGGTGCCGCAAACGTTTTTGGTTGTAATGTGGATTTATTGAGAAAAAATATTATACTTTGTTAAATGAATGGTTTAAATAAAAAAAAGCATACAAAAGCAATTTAGCTAAAGGAGAGAAAAGATTACTTTTATATAAAAGAGGAAGCTAGTAGTCTAGCTGAACATAAAGCAAGCAATCACAAAGTAAACATACCCGACCCTTTGCAAATCATTCTTCTTTGACTACTGAATATGATAGACATATTTATCTATAGCTTTCTTAATGTCATGTTTGCCAGGTTATTGTTTTACCGTTAGCAGTACTTCCTTTCAGTTTTTCTTCTTTGGCTTCAAAATGGTTCAAGTGTGTTGAGGCATATTTAGATATGATGGATCTACTGGTACCTAAGAATCTCATAGGTACTTCATTATAATTCCCTCTACACTACTATTACTATTAATAATTATAATAATGTCATTTAAGTAAATATTATATTTAAGTAAATATTATTATTGTTGTGGATTCCGAGATGAAATTCGGTCTCCAATGAATGACAAACGCAAGAATTAAATATAAGAAATAAAATTTATTTACACTATAATACAAAGGGTAATACTGTTAGTAAATCCAGGAACGCGGTTAGTAGCAATAACATATAGATATATACAGTCTCGAAGTAGGACTTCCTTAGAGTCTACGTGCTTGTAACTGACTTCTACAAGCGGTTACCTCACACTATTACTCTAACTCCTACTCAATCACAATCTCAGTCTTCTTACTATCTCTACTCAGATTGACTCTGGGTATTTAATGGCAGCAGTCCAAGTAACACTTTGGTCGAGTCCACTTATATGAAAAAGGGGAGGACCCCATAACAATTATCATGAAATGCTAGGCAAAAGTGACCTTCACCTGTGATAATGAGCATTGTAGGATTAAATTAATTTTGAGGTGACTTCAATATTGCATCTGAGATAAAGGGATATATTTTAGACATTTTTTTTAGAAAAGAGTTACGATGTCTTATATGCCATCAGATATGTTAAATAGATAAATATATACTTAGCTCCATTGGAATAAAATTGTTATCATGAAGCTCTCACTGTAAAAAATAAGTAACTTCATTCAGATTTTTTTAATCATTGATATTAATCACTAATATATTCTGATGAAATGAATTGTTTAATATACCATGGATCATTTATGCCATCCAATATTGTTAATGTTTTCTTTTATCTTTTTACTTAAGTAGTACCCATGAAAATGACAATAGTACTTATATAAGCATTGGTACTTCTATCTAGGATCTGTCTGTTTTTTTTTTATATGGGGCTGTACAACCATTAGTATTCCTAATAACCAACGTTTGATGTCAAAAATGTCATCAGTGGGTATGTGAGCACTGGAACTGGGCCTTGTATCAATGCAAAAAGGTTGCCTGGTCTCATGAGTCATGTTTTCTCCTGAATTAGTTGGATGACATGGTATTTTATAGGGATATGGTGACACCAAAATACATAAATTATACAGGAATGGTTTCAGGAACATAAAATCTTCATCATGTTCCCCTAGCCTTCAAATGTCCCAAATCTCACTATTGCCATATTCAGGGAAAATGATTTGGGTGTTTTTAAGCATGTAATGTTCAAAGCAAGCTATCAGTATATTATAAAATATTACAAAAGTAATTTAGCTAAAGGAGTGAAAAGATTACTTTTATATAAAAGAGGAATCTAGCAGTCCAGCTGAACATAAAGCAAGCAACCACAAAGTAAACATACCCGACCCTTTGAAAATCATTCTTTTTTGACTACTGAATATGATAGACATAATTATCTATAGCTTTCTTAAGGTCATGTTTGCCAGGTTATTGTTTTACCATTACCAGTACTTCCATTCAGTTTTTCTTCTTTGGCTTCAAAATGGTTCAAGTGTGTTGAGGCATATTTAGATATGATGGATCTACTGGTACCTAAGAATATCATAGGTACTTTGTTATGATAATTCCCTTTACAGTACCTGTAATAATAATTATATCTTTGTGTAAATAATATCATGATAGAATTGGGCTAAGCAGAAATGACAATCTTAATATGATGTACATATTTATCTATGACTTTAATATCATGTTTGACATGTTATTGTTTTACCGTTAGCAGTACTTTCAGTTCCAGTTTTTCATCGTTAGTTTGATAATAATCGGAGTGTGGTATGAGATAACTACTGGTACATAAACAAAAAAACAAAACGCTAATTTGTTGCGATAATTCTTTTTATACTCAGTTAAATGCCAAACGTGATACACGCTGAGGCGATCATATATCTTTGGATACATAACTGACAAGGCAGATTTTTTCCCGCAGTATGCTGCCATTTCTTTTTTTTGCCGTAGACCAATTGCCATCCAAGGCTATACAACCCGTTCTGTCCTGCTAAGAGAAGAAGAGGATGCATACCTTTCCCAGGGGTATTAGCACGTAAGTGAATGATTCGACTGCAATTCGAACTCGGCTCTCTGATTCCTCAATCCGAGCCGCTATCAATTACTCCAACATACCTCCGTTTCTATAATCCTATTACTACTAATAATGATAATCCTGATGCTCTGATGCGGCAGTGGGTGATGGTGCAAATGGCTTCTGACATTTCATTGGAGTTGTTAACATTTACATCTTTTGTCTTGTTGAATTAAGATAGATGACAGTAAATCTGTTCATCATACTATATTTGCTCGTAAGTTTCTTGATTTTAACGGGTTGAGCCAAGCCGCTTAGGGCCTGGTGCACTGTGCAGCACTGTTCATGAGAAGGGGTAGTGGAAAAACATCATTGTCAAGTATCGAGAGCTTTAAGTTTAAGATGAGGCAACCAAAGTGACGTCGAAGTCACATCTAGATACTTGAGAATTCCCTTAATCGGAAACAAATTGAGCCTAATTCATTATATAGCTTGCTTTTATCAAAACCTCTCACCATATCGGGTACATCTGGATATGGTGTACGTGTCTGGTATGCCCTTATCAGACTGAGTCATCGTTTACTTATACCTCAGCGTCACTTCACTGGCTTGCTGTTCTCTTGCGCACTAATAATGATAATACTATATTTTGGCACGTTGCTCTCACTTAATAAGAACAATAGTAATAATGATGGTTTTCATTGGTGGGGATAGGCACTGGTTCCACAGCAGCGTGTAAAGGGTTCATAGTTCGTGCTAAGGATCAAGGCCTCTCTACCAGGAACTACTAAAGAAATGTGCTGAACTTATCAGCTCATCTTGAGCCGTATGACACTAACAGATTACTTACAACAAGATCGGACTGTTCAGTACATACATTGGTCAATATACCGCGCATCCAGCCTCCATTGCAAAGATTGGTGGAAAAATAAGCCATCATATTTTGTAATGCATAATGAAGTTACCATCTTCTAGATTTTTCAGACTACTTCGGAAATCAAGGCCAATCCACCAGAATTAATTGGGAAAAATCATGTTGCAGCTCCAGCCGACAAAAACACATCTCGTTTGAAAAATAAAGTGAATACAAAGATCTCGTGATAAATATCAATAGAATGTGGCATCTCAAAACAGAACCGTTACCTTGTTGTTATTGGGAATTTTGGAATGATATCAAATGGCTCAAACAAATAGAACACATTTCTGTTAGCCATAAAGCATGTGGATTGCAAAAAGAATTATACTCATGGGTACCTCTCACATCTTCCGGAGATTTCTCTCCATTTAATGACCACATTTTCATTATATTCTGATTACATAGAATCACATATTTGCATCTTCTCACACAAAAGAACTTATTTCTTGAAGTTTCTGGTTGAGACTTGACGGTAACTTGTATTATATAAAGCAAAGACAATAATAATAGTAATTCCAGTTGTAATTGGAGCCCTTGGATTGATTGGAAACGGTTTCGATAGACTGATAGCAGGGATTCCTGGTAACCCATGCCTTAAAGAAATAAAAAAAGTACTCACAAGTACAAGTCACTCAATATGAAGATATTTATCTATGTAAAATGTCTGTGATCTTGGGGCTTTTATTTTACAAAAATGATCAGTGGAAAATGTCATGATGCCATTTCTGACCTTAGGTTTCTGGTTGGTTCCCAGAAGGTAATGTGTATACAACAGAAATTGAAGAAAATAATAATAAAAATAATAAAAAAAATAATAATAATAATAATAAAAATAATAATAATAATAATAACAATAATAATAATAATAAGAAGAAAGAATCCCTGGAAACCCCAGCTTAAGAGACATACAGAAAATTGTCTTATTAAGTACAGCACACACACTAAGGAGAACTTTGTCTATGTAACGCTAGCAACTTCATCGGAGATAAAAAAAAAAAAAAAAATTAACATGAAATGTGGCCATAACAACACACCACGACCTGCCTTAGGTCTTTCCGCAGACTTGGTAGGTAGTGTGTCCATAGCAGAAATCGAATGATGATGATGATAATAATAATAATAATAATAATGTTGTTTGAGTAAATAACATTATTATAATGTCAGGTTAGGTAGAACCAATAAATCATAACTTACGTCAATGACCGCTCGGGATAAAAAAACAGCTAATGAGAAACCTCACATTTAAATATAAGACGATCAAAGATTTTTTTTAGTCATTTGTTTGTAAAAAAAGCGTATCTCATATGCCGCCAACGTCATGTAGTCTCTGCTACGTTTTGGGTCATTCTCTCTATTCATGATTTCATTTTGAATACAAATACATAACATTGAAAAAGAAAGAAAGAAAGAAAGAAGAAGAAGAAGAAGAAGAAGAAGAAGAAGAAGAAGAAGAAGAAGAAGAAGAATGTCTATAGTTCGGATTTATTTACATTGGGTTATTTTTTATCCCAACATTTTTAAAATGAAAAGACTTGTTCCATTAGGCAGACGTGAATTCAGATGCTGAATGTCGAACTCGAAAGTAGAGTGAAGTGAATTGAAATGAATGCTTTCATTCGGAAGCGAATTGCATCCTTCCTTTGCATTTCCATCCTTTTCTGTTCTTTCTTTCGTTTATTTATTCAATCAGCATTGATCATGGGCGGGCAAACAGGGCCGATCCCGTTACGCGGGCGCCATCTAGTAGCCAATTATTGAATTTGAATAAATAGTGTCGAGTCACGCCGAGCGTAATGCTGGTGTCAGAGTTATTCGAGTGAGTACTGTGTGGACTATAATTTGTAGTTAAAAGCGAATGTCCGGTGATGACTTTGGAGATGAAGTCTATTCACTTTCTCTTTTCCTTTTTGTTTGTTATTCCTTTTCATTCGTGAAATGCTGTTTTGTTTAATAATGTGTCTGCAAGATAAATGTGTTTAGACGTTTATTCATTTTTCCCTTTCTCAGAAGAGAAAGGCAGTCAGAATTTTCAGGTTTTGAATTAATGGGAAAATGTAATTAGTAATTAATGTTGATTTCAGTAACCGTGTCTCTCAACTACATTCTTCTACACGCAAGCGAAATACGAATAAATGTGCATGTAAAAATCACGCACAGGCAGTCACGCCGTTTCCATACACACACACATACATACATACATACATACATATACCCGACATGATATCAAGATTTCCCAAGTGTACGCTCATTGGGGCCATACTTACTTGGTCAGTCTACCAAAAAGGTTCATGCGATTTGTGTTCATTTATTATGCGACGTTTTGGAACGAAGATTTGGAACGGCTTTGCGATCTTTACAAAGACTGGCATTTGTTTATTTATACTCGTTTAAATGCTGGACATATATTCATATTTGAGTCTGGTCGTTTGTTTATGAGTATATTTTTGCTTTTCCTTTATACTTGAGTCAATAGGTAAATGCTTGTCTTTTATTTATACTTGAGTCTATAAGTAAATATTGGTAATATATTTAAAATTGAACCTATAGATACATAAAGGTTATTCAACGAGAATTTACTATATATGTAAATATTGTACATTTATTTAACCTTAGGACTATAGATAAATGTTAGCCATTTAATTTTTCTAGAGTGTATATTTAAATATTGGCCATTTATTTGTACCTGAGACTATAGTTAAATATTGGACATTTATTTGTACCAGAGACTATAGTTGAATAATGGCCATTTATTTGTACCTGAGACTATAGTTAAATAATGGCCATTTATTTGTACCTGAGACTATAGGTAAATATTGGCCATTTATTTGTACCTGAGACTATAGTTAAATATTGGCCATTTATTTGTATCGGAGACTATAGTTAAATATTGACCATTTATTTGTACCTGAGACTATAGTTAAATATTGGCCATTTATTTGTACCTGAGACTATAGTTAAATACTGGCCATTTATTTGTACCTGAGACTATAGGTAAATATTGGCCATTTATTTGTACCTGAGACTATAGTTAAATAATGGCCATTTATTTGTACCTGAGACTATAGGTAAATATTGGCCATTTATTTTACCTGAGACTATAGTTAAATAATGGCCATTTATTTGTACCTGAGACTATAGTTAAATAATGGCCATTTATTTGTACCTGAGACTATAGGTAAATATTGGCCATTTATTTGTACCTGAGACTATAGTTAAATATTGGCCATTTATTTGTACCTGAGACTATAGTTAAATACTGGCCATTTATTTGTACCTGAGACTATAGTTAAATATTGGCCATTTATTTTTACCTGAGACGATAGGTAAATAGTGGCCATTTATTTATACTTGAGTCCATAAGGAAATATTGACTATTTATATTTGGGGCTGTAGGCGAATTCTGGATATATAATTATTCTTTGGTCTATAATTAAAACGGGGTCATTTATTAATACTTGGATATATAGATAAACATTGATAGTTTATAATTAGTCCTAGAGATGAACATCGGTTGTTTATATCTTAGTGCGTAAGCATCCAGCTGTTTGCTGACGCCTTTTCGTCGGGATGTTTTCGGTGAATTCTAGAATCCACCATAAGAAATAACAGGCTTTCCGTAAATATTCTTTAGGTTAAACGCTGGATCCTGAGTGGCGCACACGTTTCAAGACTAACTGGTACTCGATAAGAAGACGATAAGGCTTCAAGGCGACCACTCACCAATAAAACGCGGAAAAATACAGTCATCGATGAATCAGTCAGTTAAGTGTCATACGTGATACACGCTTAAGCGTTCGTGTCTCTTTCGATCTATGACTGACTAGGCAGAAGCCTTTCCCGCAGTAAGCTGTCATTTATTTCTGCGGTAGACTGGTTACCAATCAAGGCTACAGGACACATTCTGCCTTGCTATTCAATCCATAACTAGAGTGGGGGAGAGAAGAGAGAAGAGAGAGGTTCATATATTTTGCACACACTGCATACTCCAGGATAGAACGTGGTTTTTCCTCCTACCAAGGGGACGCAGATTTATAGTTTGCTGGAGAGCCTAGTTTTTATGTGGTTTTTCGAGTGCACAGGCCAGTAGCCGTAATGCACACTGTTTAAAATGAATAAAAAATGGTGCGTATATTTCACGTGTATCCGCTAAAATAACGTCTGAAGTAGTATATATATATATATATATATATATATATATATATATATATATATATATAACAAATATTCGTACACATACAAATTCTTAACTTATTGTATTTACAACTAATAAATAAGCATACTTTTCATATAGCTAACTGTGCACACATGCATAATAAATGAAGATGAATGGAAGAGAAAAAAAAACTTTGAATTAATAGAAATAGACCCCATTTATCTATTTTAAAGGGTGAAAAAATATTCGTACAATACAATAAAAGAGTATATAATGTTCATTTAATACTTTGTAGAATACCCAATATTCACTTCTGCAGCAACAAACCTCTCCTTGTAGTTCTCAATTGATGCTTTGCAAATTTTAGTTGGTATTTTGTTCCATTCTTTGCATATGGTCTTTGGATCCAGGATTTTTGTTGGAGCTCTCTACTGGATTTGAATTTTCAAATAACGTCATAGATTCTTGATTGGGTTTAAACCTGGGGACTTTTAAATCTGGCATTTTCAGGATATTTACATTATTTTTAGTAAGCCATTGCTTCGGAGATTTTGCAGTGTGTCTAGGGTCCTTGTTTTGTTGGAAGATCCAATCAGGAGGAAGTTCAAGATTTTAAATTATGCCAGTACCTTTTGCAGGAAAACCTCCGCAAACCATGATGCTGCCACCACCAAATTTCACTGTTGGAACTGTGTTCATTTCTTGAAGGCATCGCCATCTTTTCTCCATAGATGATTTCTAAAATTACGTCCTAACAACTCAATTTTAGTTTGGTCTATCCATGATACTCTTTCCCAATACGATTTTTCCTTATCCTTATGTTCAAGAACGCATTGCAACTTGGTATCTCTGTGTATTTTCAATAAAAGTGGCGTTTACTGAGGGGAGCATAACTCTAGATTGTTCCTATGAATTTTATTTCTTATTATTCATTTGGTGACATAGATTAATGATGAAATCAAATCATCCTGCAACTCTTGACGAGTGACCATTCGACTTTGTTTAATTTGACGCATTAATTTCCTCGAAGATCTGAATAAATCTTCCGTGAAGCACGTTTCCTCCTTTTCAACAATTTTGAGTCTTTATACCTTGCAATGAATGAACTAATGGCAGTAAATTCTTTAGTTCTTGCTATGATGATAACCTTCTTGCACGAATATCAGTTACAGAATGTTCTGCTTGTATTTTTAGGTTAAAAATAACTATTGATAACATTAATGGAACATTCTACAATATTTCCCTTGAAAAATCAAAAGCAAATTAAAAGTTTTAAAATTGAAATTTGCATTGTACGAATACTTTTTTCAACCATTAAAATGGATAAATGGGATTTATTTCTATTAAATCAATTTTTTTTTGTTTTCTATGCATGTCATCAGTTCCCAAGCAGACGTCATTACTCAATAGTAAATCCGGCATCGCTGACAAAACCAATCTAGCCGTAGATCTCGAAAATGACCTCCAATCTGTGGCTGAATTGGGGCAGGAAATGGCTTGTAAACTTTATTGCCTCTAAAACGAAACTGCTCTCATGTACCATCCTTGCATCCCATCAGAATGGCTGATGCCCAACTCCACGAGTGCAACTCTCTAAGCCACCTTGATCTCACGCTGTCCACTGATCTGAAGTGAAACAAATACATTGAATCTATAGCTTCATCTATCGCAAGGAAAGTTGGTTCTCTGGCGTCAATTCCATATGAAATGTTGGTGCTATTAACATCTATCTATCTATCTATCTATCTATCTATCTATCTATCTATCTTATTCTGTTCAAATGTCTCTATCTTAGTCTGTTTAAATCTATCTATCTATCTATCTATCTATCTATCTATCTATCTATCTATCTATCTATCTATCTTATTCTGTTCAAATGTCTCTATCTTAGTCTGTTTAAATCTATCTATCTATCTATCTATCTATCTATCTATCTATCTATCTATCTATCTTATTCTGTTCAAATGTCTCTATCTTAGTCTGTTTAAATCTATCTATCTATCTATCTATTTTATTCTGTTCAAATCTCTCTATCTTAATCTTGTTAACTCTATATCTATCTATCTATCTATCTATCTATCTATCTATCTATCTATCTATCTATCTATCTGTCTGCATTATGAGAGACAAACTTGCGCAGATATTGAGTTAAAAGCCTTAATAGTGAGAGATGACGGATTAGTGAGGTTTATAAAAAGTAATGTACATATAGATTTCTGTTTAGAAAAAATATATTTTCGTCAAAGTAGAATTCTCTTTCCACCTGCAAAACAATTCTGTACTGGTTTTAAATGATGGAACTTTATGCAACGCATCTTTTTATTCTGCCTATGCATGGAATATAGCATTTGTTTCCCGCCTGCATATTCAATGATTTTCCCCCGTCCTTTTCGTTTCCTTTCATTTACTGATACAATCTTTGACTCTTGGTACTTTTGAACGTTGCATTTTTACGCTGTACCTTTCCTCCAAACATTCGCAAATTCCTCCAGGCTTTCTTTGTCACTTGCTCATTTCGAATCAATCAGGTTGCACGCTTCTTGTCTTGTAGAAATATTTTGTCTTTCAATTTTATTCTCAGTCACAAAAGTTTTCTTTGATTTTTTTTTGTTTTTAATCATTTCTTTGCCTTCACATGAACATGCATTCCATTATTTACTGATCCTTTAAAAGAAAAATTAAACTCTGGTTTTTATTCTTTATATATCTGTATTCTTTTAAAATGTATTTTAATGTATTAAAATGTATTCTGTACTCTTTTTATTCTTAAACTTTACTTGTTTTCTTTTCTTGACATTTCTTCTTTGAATTATTCTTGAAGCACTAGTTTCTTCCTTTATTTGTTTTTTTATTAAGTATAACTCAGCTATCATTATTAAACTTTTTTCTTATATTTTCAAATAATAACCGCTTAAATTTTGTTATCTTTTTTCCCATTCTTGATTTCCGACGCCATCTTACTTTTTTTCATTGTAATAGACCAACATGTTTTTTTCTTTCTATGATATTAATTTCGAGATTTTACCTTTTTCAGTCATTACTGAAAGTATTCAATATTTCACTTGCTTTTTATTTATTTCAACTTTAAAGAAATTTATGTTTATTCTACTGTTTCCGGCTTTCGTTCTTTTCTTTTTTTTTCTGTCTTTTTTAATTTATTACCTCCTTTTTCATGCTTCTTCTTCTTCTTCCTTTTGCTTTTCTTTCTTTCTTTCTTTCTTTCTTTCTTTCTTTCTTTCTTTCTTTCTTTCCGCTTTACATTTCTATCAGCTTGAATGGGCTTAAAATAGTCGTTTTTCGTATTTTCCTTTGTTTATAAATATAGAACAGAAATATCAAAACACCATATGGACTTTATCAAGACGCTAGTTCATTTATTTTCAAGCCTTTTTCAAATTTACTTTCTTCCTTTCTGTGTCTATATTTCAGTTTCTACGCGCTATTATTTCCCTATTTTCCCTCGACTTTTGTTCAATTTTGTCATCTTTAAATATATTTTTTTTTAAGCTGGTTGTCTGTTTCTCTTTCTTTTTGTTAATTCGTTCTTTCATTCAATTTTAATTTCTTTTCATAATTTCACTTCATTTTATTTTATATATAATCGTTTTTCTTTCCCTTTTTGGGGTCCTCAATTTTTTTCTTTCTTTGCCTTTTTTCTTTATTTTCTTTTCTTTACTATCTATCTATCTATCTATCTATCTATCTATCTATCTATCTATCTATCTATCTAATTTCTTTATTTCTTTCTTTCCGTCTTTTCCATGCATTAACTGTACTTTCTTTACTTTGTACATTTTCTTTCTTTCTTTCTTTCTTTCTTTCTTTTTTTCTTTCTTTCTTTGCCGCTTCTCTTTATTACTTTACTATCTATCTATCTATCTATCTATCTATCTATCTATCTATCTATCTATCTAATTTCTTTATTTCTTTCTTTCCTTCTTTTCCATGCCTTCTTCTTTCTCTCTGTATTAACTGTACTTTCTTTACTTTGTACATTTTCTTTCTTTCATTCTTTCTTTACTGTACTCTACTGTACTTTTCTTTCTTTGTCTTCCTTTGCAAATGTTTCTTTCTTTAGTTTTTCCTCCCTTTCTTTTTCTTTCTTTCTTTTTCTTTCTTTCTTTTTCTTTCTTTCTTTCTTTCTTTTACCTTGCAAATTTTCCTTCCTCCATTAATCTCTCCCTCCCTGCCTTAATTAATTCCTTCCCTCATTGCTTGCTTCCTCCTTCCGTCATTCTTTCTTTTCCATGACTTTTCTTTCTTTCTTTCTTTCTTTCTTTCTTTCTTTCTTTCTTTCTTTCTTTCTATAATTTTTCATCTGCGGCTATTAATTCCCGACCATCTCTTATCTCCTCCTGTGTTCTTTTTTTTACCGTCAGCCCCACCTCCCCATTTCTAATTGTTTATCTTTCCTGCCCATTCGCTGTTTTTTTTTCTGGATGTGGATCAAAGCCAGTACGATATTTTAATCGATGCTCGTGATAAACGATTACAAAAGTTAGATAAGCACATGTCCATCAATTTATTATCTCGCTTTGCTTTAAAAAGTTTTCACTCTTACTTGCCTGTTTTTTTTTTCCGACAGTCGCCTTTTCGGACAAAGCCTATTAAATGGACATTAGTTACGAACTTACTGTAGATATCTCCATCCGTTTTGGATAATTCTCTTACTAAAGGTTTCTTATTTTGTATTTGCTTCTTTTTTTTTTCAATTTATCCTTCGCTATCATACATGTTTTTAAACGCTCATCTTTTTATAAATGTCCGTATGATCATTCACTTACCAAAGTCTGACACAAGGCCAGAATCGTAGAGCACTTATATAGATTTGACATACGAGATAAGCAAATTGCTCAGCAAAAACCTACAGTTATTACTTTTTTATTTAATCAATTCTCCCCAAAGTAAGGCGATAATGCCACTAAGAGGCAAGTGGCTAATGGGGGTGAAAGAGAATGATGTTCTGATTTGAATCATTGGGTAGTTTCAGGTCTTTCAAACATCATACTCCCCTCACCAAGTCGACCTCATCGGAGCTGAATGTCTTACTAATTAACCCATAGCTGGGGGATAATATGCGGTTTCTACCTTTCCTAAAGGAGTAATCGAATATAATGAATCCAAGGGGAACTGGAGCTCGCCACTCCTATTAAGAATTCCGAGCCATTATCCATTACACCACCCGCACATCAAAACTTACAGCAGCTGGTACTCTCAAGCGTTCAACTGTCACTGACCAGGCTCATCGTTGCTTAATTTTGATAATCGTACGGGAACCGGGGTTTCAACTTGGTATGGTATTAAGTGATAAAGCGAAAAGACAATATTTACTAAGAGCTACAAAGGACAGGAAATTGTGGAGAGTCATGATCGCCCTAGTTCTGAAGGGGTGTAGCCTATAGAAGAGGATGAACACAAAAGGTTCTTTCTAGATATGATGCACTTTTAGATTTGAGTCACACTATGTTTATTATAGCACAGTAAAAAAAGTTTAGAGGTTACAGCATTAATACCTGTTCAACGACGAAGTAGGCAACTCGTGAAATTGTATTAGGTCATCTTGTTCTTGCATGATCCAAATTTACTTGTTTATTGTACCCAGTGAACTTCGTTTTTATTCTTTTCACCAATCAGTAAATACACATGAAACAAACGATTACGTAAAAGAAAATGGAGAAAAAATAGAAGAAGAAAAAAAATGATTGTTGATTATTTCACAGCGGTAATGGTGATGATGGTAGTAGAGTAAGAAAGACACTGTTTATTGCAGGCAGGAATAGTGATGCTGATATTAGACGATGATAGTCGCAATGTTAGTTATACTACTTCTATAGAATAACGGTAAAAGAAATGAGATGTGGAGGAAGAAAATGCAGCTGAAGAAGTTAAGGCATGAAGTTACTGCTTATAACTCTGCGCACGCGTCGTGCCTTGCGACTTCCGGTCGCGCAGCCAAACGTGATTCAGTGAACGGATGTCAGACGAAAGAAAGCTGCTTTACGTGTCACGACACGAAAACCAGTTTTCTTTTTCTCCTTTCTTTTTATTTATCTCTAGATTTGTTTTTGGTCTTTTTCTTATTCGACACCACAGTCTTTGAGCATTTTCCCACCTTCTTTCTTTCAGTCAATTTAGTCTGATTTGTTTGTTCCTTTCAATAAGTTTCGTTATATTCAATAGTTTTTTTTTTCTAAACTTTCTTTCGTTCTTATTCAAATTTCCTTTAGTTTACGTATTTATTTATTCTTAATTCTTTCCTTTTATTTCAATTTATTTCATTCTTTCTGTCTTAACTCATTTTCTCTTTTCATATTTATATGTTTTATAATTCATTATCGTATGAGCTGCATTGCCACAGCATACTTTTTCTTGTAATAATAATGCAACAGTTATATTAGACAAATGCGATAAGCCGATCCAGTCTGTTAATAAATACAGTATTAATTCTTGATCCAATTTTCCTAACATTTAACAGACAGCGTACAGCTTGAAAATTGCTCAAATAAGTTTTAAAATTCCGTATTTATCCTATCAGTTATGTACCATGCGTGACACAACGCTTAGGTGATCATGTATCTGGCTGACGAGATAGATTTTTTTTTCCTGCAGTAGGTTGCCATTTCTTTCTGCGGTAGACCAGTTGGCATCCAAGTCTATAGAATCCGGTCTGTCCTGCTATTTACTCATAGCTGGGTCGGGGGAGAAGAAGAGGATTCATACATTTCACAAGTGTATTAGCACGTAAGTGAATGTAATGGATTCGACTGGAATTCGAACTCGGCTCTCCGATTCCTCAAACCGAGCCGCTATCTATTACTCCACCGTATATTTTACCTTAACTAACTCAAAAGTTCCTTAGAGAGAACATAATTAAAGCTTCTTAGAATATGGTAGAAAAGTTGTTAAAGCAGTAGCAACAATAAGTAAAAATGAAACCTAATACACTGACTTCGCACTACTTAAGTTTACTGGTAAAAAAGAACAAAAAAAAAACATGGAAAATAAATTTTGAAAGGAAATATTTTTTGTAGATTTGCATACATTAGACCTTCCTTTATCTACGATATTTTCGTCATTTTAGAAATGGGGACCTGTTCTTAATAAAGAAATACGGTGTTAGATCTGTGAATTAAATTTAAGTTTTACTTGCAAACGTCAAGTTTGTCAATGTGCTTACGTCATCGATAACGGTGTACAAATGATGAAAACTAAAACTACGCAGTTATTAATGACGCAGGCATTTCCAAATTTGACCTTTCTAGATGAAACCAAATTACGGATAACTCCAGAGATCGATTCTACACTGTATTTATATTATGAACAGGCTTCTTCCTTCTGAAATAATTAAAAATCAATTTTTCGTTTCGAGTATGATGAATGTGGTTTGTGGAATCTCCATTGACTCTTACTCGGCAAAAACGATCTCGATTTGCACCCCTCCATTTGCCCCCGATTTTCCCCCTCCCATTTTTACGAGTAGGCCATATAACTTAAGCACGAGGGTAAGAAAAAAAATTATCCGCATTTTCGCCTTAACATATCTTTAGGTTTATCAAACGGCCTTCTTCTCATGGGGGATTGTAGTTGATCACGTGATCAAAGTTTGCGCTTGACCGTGTGCACTCAAGGAAGAACAAGGAGCGATGATGCGATTTCTCTGGTCGGAAAGTGTGTGTCAGGGGCTAGATTCATCGCAGGCTTTTAACACAATGCGGCGTAGAAGCCGTATGAGTAAACCGGAAAGTTTAAAAGTCTCCGGACAAGCGTGACGCACGAAAAAAAGAGTAACACACCCGTCAACCCCTTACAAATGGCGAGAAGATTCGGCAAGCTCGAGACATGTTAATGGCGAATTATCGTCGATGAATAGCATTTTCTCTGTAGATGGGGATCGCCACTCTTTGTTTCGCCTCGGTGCACACTGCTAGCGCAACGGCCATGTTTACACTGTAACAGCAGCAAGAAAACTGACGCGATCAAGCTCAAACTTTGATCACGTGACCAGAATAATACCAACTATAAGCATGCGTTTAACAAATTTAAAGACGGGTTATGCCGAAAGTACGAATAATTTTTAACTTATCTTCGTAGTACCCCGACTTTAACTGCAATCAAAATACAATTATAATTATTTTTATTACATTTCCTAACTACTCTCAGAAATGATTGTATATGTTGAGATACGTCATGCCATATTTTATTATGCAAGATTATGTTTACACTAAATTTGGTATTAACAAAGCAATTGCAGTTAAATTATATTCATATTTACAAGATAAACATACCATGTGCGTTTGTGCTTGCTTTTCTTAGAATTCTTACTTAAGAATATTTACGACAACATATTGGGTTATTTATACTACTTACCTTGTTCGGACTGTTGCGCTCATCTTTGTTGCCATATTCACAACGTTTTGGCCGTAGTACGCTCCGGCCTCAAGGACACATGGTTCAGTGGATAAAAGCGTTGGTTGAATCTAGTGACTTGATCAAAAGAGTTGTGAGTTCAATACCAGCCTACAGCTGAGGGGAACAAGAACTAGGAGAGTTGAGTTGAAGGAAGATTACTGATACTCAGACATCCGAAAGTGGGCATGGCGCGTAGAACTTGAACAATCTATCCCGGTGGGTTCATTTCGAAATTACGATTACTGAAGAAGGGCGGAGTGTACAATGGCCTAAACGTTGTGAATCTGACAACAAAGATTAGGACAACAGTAAATTGTGGAAATAATTACAGAGACAGGTAGTGGTAGATTTTTTTTAGAGAACTCAAGAATTTATCTATATTTCTGAGATGAGGTATTATGTATATTATTTATATTATTCGGACTATTGTTCTCATCTTTGTCACCATATTTATTACAACGTTTCGGCTGTTGTACGCTTCGGCCTTCTTCAGGTGGTTGGAATGTCGAAGTGAACCCTTTATTTCGCTCACTGGGGTAGACTATTCTAGTTCCCCGTGCCATGTTTTTAATGGATGTCAGTTATCAGTTATCTCCTGTTAATTCCACGCCCCCCCCCCCCGAAAGTTCTCCACTTAACCGGGTATTGAACTCACACTCTTCCTGTCACTGGATCTAAGCAACGCCTTTATCCACTGTGCCTTGAAGACATCTGTGTATGAATTTCTGGGTATTATAAACCTAATGTCTCAGCAACCATTTTTACCAGTGCTCATATTGCAATTTTTGCTGTTATCATTCCATGTTTTTACCAGAGCTCATATTGCAACTTTTGTTGTTGTTATTGCTTTTCTCTGGCATTCCAACCACTTGAAGAAGGCCGGAGCGTACTACGGCCGAAACGTTGTCATAAATATGGCGACCAAGATGAGGACAATAGTCCGAATAATGTAAATAATGAACTCAAGAATTGTTAATAATATTGTAAATAAATAAATATTGTAATCATGGATATTAATTTTTGGATTTCACATATTTCTTTATGTAGTTATTAAAGTGAAATAACTGTCTGAAATATTTGTCTATTAAATCATATCTGTGACTTACGTTATCATTATAGTGAATGAAAGTTTATCGTATTTGTTTAATAAATCCTAACTGCTATGTACAGGGATATTAGAGTGAATGAAAGTTCTGACGTAATTATTTAACCTTGCACTACGTAACCGCTGATGGGAACGGGGGTTTGTGTGCATCATTTTGTTTGGATATTATTATTATTATTATTATTATTATTATTATTATTATTATTATTGAGTGAGAGGGCACCACATGGACAAAAAGAATCTAGGGTTAAAAAATACAAATGCCAAGATGACAACCGGTATAATAAGGGTATTCTAAGCACATGGGTCACATCAAAATGGGGGCGTTATATTGAGAGCTTTTGATGAAGGTAACACGTAACCTTGCATGTGGAAATAGTTCACAATACGTTCAGCTCGGGTAACTCAGCCTCTCAGACAGTCTCCGATGGTGGGTGTTTCGAAGTGTCTAGTTGTGACCCGGAAATCACTTTGGTTGCCTCATCCTTCAAACTACAAAAAAAAAAAAGAAAAAAAAAAAGACACCCCCCCACACACACACAAAAAAAAAACAACAAAAAAAAAACAAAAAACAAAACAAATTCAAAAACACACTCTGGACATTATTATTATTATTATTATTATTATTAAAAGCAAAAAGTTCATATCGTTGGAAGCAATCCGCGTTTAGTGAAATCTAGGTAAAGTCACTCAGGGTTTTCAGATACGTGTTTAACTTGCAGAACTCTAAGTGCATCTGACAGTTATGGATAACTGCAAACTGAGAAAGAAATGAAGAAAGTAGAAAAAGAAAAAAAAAGTATAAAAAAAGAGAAATGACAGTTGTAAACAGGCAAACAAGAAGAGACTATAAACTTGGAAATTGATACGTTATTTAGCCATCTGTCATGTTTCTAGCGTCTCAGTGCCAGACGCATACGTGGCAACTCTCCAGTTTAATAAGATTACCATTGATTGGGAGGGGGGGGAGACTGCGTCCCCCATAAAAGAGACGTGCTTGCTGTGATGAGTCTGTCAAACAGTTGATTTTCATTCGTTGTGCAAACCGCTACAGCCACTTCTTAGATATTGTAAACCTACTCGGTCGGCGTATTTAAAAAAAAAAAAAAAAGAAAAGAACAAAAAAAGAGAAAGAAAATTTCGAAATGAACAATTTGATCGATTTTGTCACTGAAGCTGGTCGAACAAGCACGAATAAATTCTCGTATTTATAAAATACAAAAAGTAACTAAAGAAAATAAGAAAATAAATGAAATAATAATAATAAAAAAAAAAACTTACTTAGTTTCTAGATATCATGGGGATTTATTTTCTTGAGACGTAATTGAATCTCATTGTTAAAGAGGTAGAGACTAGCCTTGCAGTCTGATACGACTGGGTTCGATTCTCTGTGGCTACTCTGATCGACAAACCAGAGGTACTTAAATGATTTTTCAAAGCTCAAAACACTTTGTCATTGTTCGAAGCTCTAAAATAGATGCATTGTTATTTCTAGCTTTTCGGACTGTTGGAAATTCTATTCTGTATTTTCTGTCTTTAAGAGACTTTGAGAAACACAGAATTCTTCAAATAAACGTCCTAGAGGGTCTGATCAACACCTAATTGGTAAAGCATCTTAACTCGCTGGGTATACTTTCAGACAAAATAAAATATGATTTCCTTTCTCTCGGTTAACCACTGGTGTAGAGAGGTTTATTCTTGAAAGAGGCTCTCCAACTTTAGATAAAAAAAAGGCAAAGCTCGAGTTATTGCTTTAGATATTTCGATGGCATTTGGCGTAGTTTGGCATATTGGTCTCTTTTACAAGCTGAAGAGTTATTGTGTTTCTGACCGTTTCTTTGATTTGATTCAGTCTTTCTTACCAAAGAGAATAATGAAATAATGTCGATTCTTGATCTTAAGACAGAAGAATTAAAATAAATCGAAAGCATTAAATAAAGCAAACATTAAAAAATTTAATCTTAAAATGAATTAGGATATTCAGTAAGTAATTGCGGTGATAGCTTGCGGGTAGAATCTCTGACAGATGACCAATTGGTCTCGTTTCGATCCCAGCTTGAAGCAATGGAATGCCTATCCATCCTGATGAGCTGTGATACAGCGAACAGTCTGTGGATATATATATATAGGATGCAGGTTCGAATCCTGTCAAAGAACGAAAATTTTCTATGAAAATTTCTCGGACATTCAGGCCGGCAAATGTTATTTAATACTGTTTATCATAAACAGAGCATTTGCTTAAATACTTGTATCTATAAAATAACAACGTTAAACATAAAAATATGTCTTTAATAAATAAATTGTCGGACCTTGTCCATTTCTTAATATATATATATATATATATATATATATATATATGAATTTACTTATTTAAAATATGGTCCCATCGCTACACAGGAATTACCATGTTTCAAAAACAGAAGCTAAAACTTCAAATTCAATTATTAAATGAAATTAATGTCCCTAGTTCTATTTCATTTTCAAGCGAATTTTGGAATAACTTATTTTGAAATTTACTGAGTTTTATAAGCACATACATCCATAAAATTAGTTTCTATGGATATGGGGAAATCCAATCATTTTAACAAGGAGCGGCAGGGTATTCTTTTTCCACTGACAACTATTGTATAAAAAATTATGAGTTACTTTCGAAAAGAGGGTGAGTCAAGGTAGGGTAGGGGTGTCTTTTCAAACGAGTGATAACTTCTGTTCAACACATGTCGTCTGATCTTTTTCAACGATAAAAAGTTTTTCGTCACTTTTGTTTCGCCGTTAAATTTGTACTTGTATACATAATGATTTTTTTTTTATAAAAGGGTTGTTTGTATATGAATACGTCGTATTGATCTACAATTTTAAGATATTATTCTTAATTTTAATTACAGTGTAACCCGGATATAAGAGACCTGGATATAAGAGAAACCCGGATATAAGATATAAGAGAGATTTTCTCCGGTCCCAAATTAGAGCCTGTGTTAATGTATATAAAATAGACCAAACCCGGATATAAGAGAAACCCGGATATAAGAGACTTCTTCTCCGGTCCCGAAAACTCTCTTATATCCGGGTTAAACTGTACTAATAGACTATACATCTTTTAAAAGAAATAAATGTAATATTTTTTAAAGTTTTCGGTACAGCTGTAACTTAATTTTAGGGTATTTTTATTGAAAATAGAACTGAGTTTACTATCTTCAGGAAAATGTTTAACGAGTAATGCAAGGAATTTTTGCCCTAATTTGTTCTTTACCATTTGGTTGTATGGGGGTGTATACACAATTATTTTTCTACTTCTGTTTTTTCTATCCTTTCCATTTACATTTTTTATGTAAGTTAGTTTTGGGCTTTTGTAGCCACATTCTTCTAGAGCTTTATCATAGAAATTAATATGTTCATAGAAAATCTTCTCATTTGCTGAATTTGTACTTATTCTCTTTTCGATAGATAAAGTTATATGCTTAATTATAGATGGAGGATGATCAGATTTAGGTTGTACAGACAAAGGATTAGTATTGTTTTTTTTATAAGGTATGTATAGATTTTTCATTCAATCTAATGTTATATCATGATATATCAAAAAATTATTAAGAAACATAATGCTAGTATCTTGAATAAACGCTTAGATCTAGACCAAAGAAATTTAGACAGTAAAATAATAAAAAGAGATGAAGATAAACAAAAATTATGTAACTACAGAAATCCTCATAATTGTCCCCTTCATAATAAGTGTCGCACTGAATCACTAGTATACCAATGCAATATTTCATCTATTGAGGATCCAGACAACGTATAAGTTTACATTGGATGCACAAGACATGAGTTCAAAAAATGGTTCAACCAACGTCAAAGTTCTTTTAGGATAAATACCGAAATCAGACGTCCCTATCGAAATATTTCTGGCACTTAAAAGAAACAAATAAAATACCTACTATGAAATGGAAATTAATAAGAAAAACTAAAATATGTAGGTCATTACATGGCCCATGTCTTTTGTACATACATGAGAAACTATATATTAGTAGGTTTAAAAAAATAAAAAAATTACTTAATCAAAGAAGTGAAATAGCTATTCTTTGCCGACATTGTCAAAAATTTTCCCTAAGTAATGTTTAAATAAAAAAAAACTGAAAATGAAATATACATATTTATATTTGATACATAAACAATAATTTTTAAATAATTTAAGTAATTCTATTACATTATGTGTTTTAAAAGATGTATAGTCTAGTATAATTAAAATTAAGAATAATATTTTAAAATAATATTGTAAAATTGTATTCATATACAGCCTTTTAGAAAAAGTACAAATTTAACGGTGAAACAAAAGTACCGAAAATATTTTGTCGTTGATAAAGACCAGAAGACGTGCGTTGAACGGATGTCATCATTTGTTTGAAATGGTACTCTACCTTGACTTAATTTCTTTTCGAAAGTAACTCATAATTTTTGATACAACAGTTGTCAGTGAAAAAATTACCGTACCGCCCCTTTTTAAAATAATTGGATTTCCACACATCCGTAGCAATTAATTTTATGAATGTATGTGCTTATAAAATTCAATAAATTTCAAAATAAGTTATTCCAAAATTCGCTTGAAAATGAAATAGAACTAGGGACTTTAATTTATTTTAATTCTATAATTGAATTTGAAGTCCTTAGCTTATGTTTTTGAAACATGGTAATTCCTGTGTAGCGATGGAACCATATTTTTAAATAAGTAAATTTATATTATTTATTCTCTGTAGATTTGCAATGAGCACTGTTTTGTAAAAAATAAAAATATTAATAAGAACACAGGATTATATATCTTTCTCTTCTTTCTCTTTATTATAATCAATATATATATATATATATATATATATATATATATATATAAAAAATTATTATTTATAAAAAAATTATAACATAAGTATGTTATAAAATCACTACAAAAATAGCCATATATATATATATGAAAAAATTCTCAGAGTTAACCTGTAGAAAATTATTATTATATATTAGGTTCTCCCATTATACATGAAAAAGCTTTCATTAAGGAGGTGCGGTGGCGTAATGGATAGCGGCTCGGATTGAAGAATCGGAGAGGCGAGTTCGAAATCCAGTCTATTACATTCTCTTATGTGGTAATACCCTTGGGAAAGGTATGAATCCTCTTCTACTCCCCTCCCCCAGCTATAGGTAAATAGCAGGACAGACCAGGTTCTATAGTCTTAGATGGCAACTGGTCTACCGCAGAAAGAAATGGCAACCTACTTCGGGAAAAAAATCTGCCTCGTCAGTCATGTATCGAAAGGTACATGACTGCCTAAGCGTGTATCACTCATGGCACATAACTGACTGAATTATGTATTTCACCGCTATGAATTATGAGTGAACCAACTTAACTAACGTTTCATTTGTTAATAGCTACTTAGAAAACTTTGTTCAGTGCAAGGTAACTTAAATTCTTTGTACACACAATGAGAGAGGAAGGCCTGGAGAATTTGATAGCGGATATATCAAAGGCAAAAGGTGAGAGGAAGCAGCGTCCACCTACGTGACGAACGTGTATAAGTGCACGGCTGCGTGTTCGTGACGAAGGCAAGCTACTTAGTTGGAAGACATCAGCTGTGGTCTAACCTGGAGAGTGATAGGCACCGGCCAACATACCCCATATTGGGGACCTAACAACTCTATCGGGGGTTAAGGGCAAAAATTCATTCATTCGTATATATTGCTGCCACGTCTGGTCCGGTGGTTCAACTATACAGGGTGGCAATAAAGTCACTATACACTTATGGGGAATTGTTAAAGTTTCCGTTTTTGAAAAGAAGCCGAGAAATATCGATGACCTCAAACAATTTTTGCGAGGTACATTGGCAGACTTAAGCCGTCAGAACCATTTGTGCCGTGCCATTTGTCGAAGCGTTCTCACACGTTGTAGGGAATACATTAAAGCAAGTGGCTTGCAATTCAAACAGTATCGGTAATTAATTTACTATTGGTTACCATAGCATTTTATTATTATTATTAACCAGAACCATTTTAATAGTAAATTTCAGGACTGTTTATTAATTGCTTTGTCTTAATTGCTATTGTACGTAACTGTATAGTCAATTGATTGCCACCCAGTATATCAAGAGACTCTTAAAAAAATCCAGAGAAGAATCTGCAATGTTATCGGTCCTGACGTGGCATCACGACTTCAGTCATTTTCCCACCTCCTTATTGTATCTTGTCTGTGCCTTTTTCTATTATTATAATCACGGGGATTGTTCTGGTGAGCTTTCATCTTTTGTAACTCAAATTCATGAGTTTGTAGGCAGTACTAGATTGGTAGTTTGGTCTCATCATTTCACAGTTGAAATTGATATTTGTAACCATATGTTCTATGCGAATAGTTTCTTCGTCCCCACGTCTCTCTTGTGGAACTCCCTTCCAGCTTTTTACTTTCCTGTCTACTACGATCTTTAAAAATTTAAATACACCGTTATATGTCTTCTAAAATCCTACGCTTTTGCTCGCTTCTCTGTTGTTTTTTTTTTCGGTTTTGTGGCTTTTATCAACTTGCTTGGGGCGAAGTGATAAAAATATCCTTTATATAACCTCATATAAAAATAATTTTAAATAGAATTAGCTAATATCATAAAACTTATAATGTTTTATTGTACCATTAAATCTGTAGATTCTGGTGTCTAATATTTTTTAGAGTAATTAAACGAGTTTGTTTTTTTTTCATGTTTTATAGTGAGCTGATTTTCACCTTTTAGAAACTTGACTTTTATTATTATTATTATTATTATTATTATTATTATTAATATAATGAACTTATACACCAGGATTTGACGTCTCTTTTAGATGAGGTGGAAGTAGATTTCCACGCTACATCAATTCTTTTCTCAAAATTCTTGCTGATAGAAATATACTTTAATCTCAATTCTTCGTCTTCTCTGCAAATGTTCACTTGTTTTTGCACGGCCTTTTTTTTAAAAAATCAGTATCACCCCATGCAAGGCAGTCAGGCCACTAAGACACAAGGGGTTACAGGGTGTGGAAGGATTAGGAACAGAAGCATTAATAATGAGCGGAAAGAGAAAAGAGTAATCAGGAGGACTGTAGATAGTAATTGGCATTGCGTCTAAATTGTTGCAGATTAAAGTTGGCTATGTAGCATGGGGCCGGAAGTGGGTTCTGCAAGCGATAAGTACGATAGAAGAAACTATTAGGATAGAACTTACGGCTACATCTAGCCAGCTCAACTGGAAATTGATGAGAGCTTGACTTCAGTCTAGTACTGCGTTTAAATTAAAGTAGTAAAAATTTGTTTATATTGCTTATTTAAAGTTTTGTTTTGGTTTCGGAAGATAAAGCTATTTATTCAATTCTGGGGTTGATTGCTGTAGTTTATTCTATCTATTATTTTGGTGGGAGCAGTTCTTAATTTGTTTATTACTTCATTTATTTATTTGCATTGATTATCTTCACTTGTTTTTTCTAACGGTTAATTTGTCCGGATCGGTTTGTTAGTTTGTTTATTTATTTGGATTAATTTAGATTAATTTATTTTACTTGTTTTATTATTATTTATTTATTATACTGTATATTTTTATTTACTCTTCTTGGTTTTCAATATTTATGTAACGTAGTATTTTTTATTTTTTATCGTTATATAACATTGATAGCTATGTTTTTTGTCTGAGTTTTGGTTTGATTTTTATAGTCTAACTAATAGTTTGGTCATAATGGTTTGTTAATTTGTTTATTATTTACTTTATTTGTTTGGGTTTATTGATTTTGTTTTTATTTTTTATTTATTTATTCTATTTCGTCTATTCTAACGGGTGTGATTTGGTAATTTGTTTCGGTTCCTTTGTTTTACTTATTTTCGCATTTTTTTAAATATTATATGTCTATGACCCTAACTTGAAGAATCTCAGGTAACAAAAAAGAATCTCGCAAACCATCCACGTGTGCCGTTGGAACCATATCGTATTTCTGAAATACAGCGTATGAATTACTCGAAGTAATTAATACTCTTTATTTATCATCTCTCAGTTGCGTCTCTGTCTTTGAACAAAGTGCGCTCAGGGGCGACTCCGTCAAAGGACAGAGTCGCAACTGAGGAAAATTATACTGAAGAGGTGCCCAGCCCTGGGGAACAGCTGCCCGAGGCCGCAGCCTCTCATTGCACAAGAGGGAGGGATCGGGGCTCGCACCGAGGCCAGCACAAGCGACGGTTTCGGGGGCTGTGGGAATTTTTGTCCTTTGCCCGAATGTACGCGCTTGGGTCCGCACATTAAAAAGGCCTTGTGTCAGATCTCATTCTCGTGAGGGAATGCGTAAACACCGCATTTCTGAAGTATGTTATAAAAATATCTGATGCTCTGGTGTTACCAATATGTGAAAATCCTTAACAGAATAATAATATTAAAAAAAAAAAATAAATGTTAGAGAGATGAAAATAATTATCTCGGATATCAAAATGAAATCTTGAGTGATTTGAGAGGGTCAGCACTTATTATCATGTATTATATTGCGATAAGATTGTAAGTCTCGATTTGGGGATAGGTCATCGGTCATCACGAAAAGAAAAGATGAGACAATGAAAAAATCGGCTTCGTTTATCGAAGTTGAAGCTCGATGCTGGCTTGTTGAATATAATTAACGAATTATTTCCTATTAATATTTTCTCCCTAACATTTTTCAGTGAGAATTTTGACCTCTTTCTGGACTGACACTACTAAGAATCAGCGAGCAAAAACATTAGAAGTGATATGTTCCGGAAAGGGATATATTTGAACGAAGTAGGTAAGTGGTTTTGACTACTATAACCAAGTAGAATAAGGTAGCAGTAATCGACTGGTACGCGTTGTAGTCGCAGGTAAGAAGTGTAGATCAATGGCGTAGTCCAATGGGCATTGTTATAGATTTAGCTCTCAGACTAAGGCTCTTGACTTCTCTGACTCTCCCACGCGTCCGTCGATATTTATGACGGACACCAGCCAATTACACGCCAGTGAGGGGGAACACAAGTGTACATATATTCCATTATATCAAGAAGTCCCTCTCACATTCACTTTCTATCAGTTCTTCACTGGTAAGTAATTATTAGAATTATTCTGTTGTTGTACAGTAAGAGATAGCGGCACGCCAACTTTAGTATACTGATGCCAAGAAAACGTTAAAAACGAATGTGACAAGGCCACCAAATTAGTCCACTTTCGAAACTACGACAACGGTCGGTAAACACTCTTTTCAGGCATTAACATAGTGACACTTCCCTGCTCCCTATCATGGTTGCTGATCGACTTCATGAGAGCGCCCCACTGTGCCTTCTTGGCCTCACGTTTTTCACTGACCTGAGGTGGAACATTGAATCAATAGCTACATCTACTGCAAGGAAAGTTTGTTCTCTGTTCCGTGCCAGAATCTTTTTCTCGTTTGAGTCGATCCTTGCAATCTACAAATCTACCATTCGTCCTTGCATTGAATACTGTTGCCATATATAGTCTGGCGCATCTGCTGTTCATCTCGAAATTTTAAGCAAAATCAAAAAACGGACCTGCAATGTGATCGGTCCTGATTTGATACCTTGATTCCAGTCACTTTCTCACCGACACGATGTGGTTTCCCTCTGTCTCTTCTACAAATATTTTCATGGCAACTGCTCTGACGAGGTATTTTCACTGGTGTCCCGACTGCAGAAATTTAAGCCTGCTATTATATTGGCATCTAGTTCTCACCTTTTTAGTCTTGAAAAAAGCTATATGTAACCGTTAGTCTACTCCAACAGCTTCTTCTCTCTCACTTCCCGACAGTGTAACTCCTTTCCTCTTACTTGCTTTCCCGATAACTACAATGTTCAAAAATTTAAATGTACCATCAATCGACATCTTCTGTTGCCTTGATTCTCGTTCTTCTTTTTATCCTTTCCCCAATCATCCCCCTTTTTCCCCCAGTCTTTTCTCTTAACTTCACTCTCTGTAACTCCTTGCGCATTAGTGGCACTCCCACCTAGCTTGGGGTGAAATTCTTAAAAAGAAGAATTATGACGATCAACAGTCATACAACCAATGATACGTGAAAACGTCACACTTTTTCCATTTAATTCAAGGCCATGACGTTTCATGATTTGTCATTTTTTTGACATGTCTTTTACTAGAAGGTGTATTGTTTGTCATACCGCTACAAACACATCTTGTTGGTCATTTTATTTTAAAAATGTATTGTTGCTCATTTTATTATAAAATGTATTGTTGGTAATTCTACTAGAAAATGTACTGTTGGTCATTTTTATATAAAAATGTACTTCATGTATTTTTAATATAAAAATATATTTTTGTACTTTCATAATCATTTGATTTTAGTTTGGACAGGTATTACTATAAAATCCTTTTATACTATCATAGTGCTTTGACTATTTGCCCATAGCTAGTTCCGTAACAGGTACTACCACTCTGTTTCAGGTGGACCCAGAAACATCAATTAAGAGGTGGTTCCATGCTCCTCAAAACCTCCAATATCCTTGCTGCTGGATGTAGTTTATCGTCATACCCAGAACGATTATTAATATATTAAACAATAATTCTGTGGCGGGGGGTAAGTTTATTACATAATAGCAATAGAAAAATAGACACATACTTTATTTTAGTTTATCTATAATGTCATGACAAAATCTTATAGATTTTCACTTTTATCGCATCTACCCATACCAATTTTGAGATATAACGCAAATATACAACCACGGCCCACGCACAGTTTTTTTTTTCTGATTTGACAACTTAATCACACGATACTCTGAATTCCCGTTTGCATTGACGTAAACAAAAACTAGGAAGTGTCTGGTGTAGTCTCATAAGGAAACAGAAGTTGAAATAACACCACTTCCGGAAGGAAAATATAGATGTTTTCAATAAATTGATTTCTTTTTTATGGATTCATGTGGCATATTTTTGATGCTCCATCCTTTTTCACTCATGACAAACTAACGGACCATTTCTTCCCTTTGGCCAGCGAGAACTCGGACTGTTACTGTTCCCATCTGGAACTGTTTCGACATCTCTACCGTGACTGCCGCTCTCTCTGAACGCAGACAATCCGTGACTGTACAGCTCCAGTAACGACTGGTCACCTGCCAAAGGGTGGCTGGTAACCGACTTATTCTGATCTTGACTCTGCGAAGACCACGACCGAAAATTCTCTATTTTCTAGCTGAGCAGCATTTGATCCAAAAACTTTACATTTATTTAATTTAATCATTTCCCCACTACTGGTGACTGCAGGTGGGTGCTTTGAAGATCTCATTTGTAAAGGTTTTCTACTAGCTATAAAATACCAGCCGCTTTAAATTCAGATAAAAAAAATTACCGTCAACTTTACTGTTGTGGCCTTGTTAGGGCCAGGAATAAAGACACAAGAGCGGAATTGAGTTAAACAAATATATTAACAGAAACAGTAATACAAACATATACAAACGAGAATGTTACAGCAAGAATGTTCGGTCCGACTGTCAGAGCTGACTGCTGGAGTCTTCCCACTTTAAAAGGCAGTACCTGCTCCTATTTATAGCTGGGAGAGTCCATGCGTGCGTAGGTAAATTACCATAACATTTACTATGGCGGCAATGATGTCATAGTAATAGAACACAAGAATCATGCCTTTCCAAATAATGTAAAGTGAACATAAAACGCGTTAGTCAGGATTAGATTTATGTTCCTTGAATCTGTTATCAGTGCTGATGACAATTACGTTTTCTAATATCTCCTGTATATACAAAATTAGAAGCATGATGAGGTAATTTTAAAAGAGGCATTGTTGATTCCCAAGTAAAAAAAAATAAATCAGAAGGTACTTATTTCTGGTCTTAGTTATGATGCGGGGTTTGGCCTCCATTTTTGCCGTGTCGAGTCATCACAAAATTCGAAGCCTGATTTCTTTTTTTCGGGATCAATGATAACATTAGTTATTTTGGAAGCTTGTTCACTGGTTTCTTTTTTTTTTATCCCAAGGCCTTATTTTCCGAATATAGTCTGGTATCGGATATACGCGAATCTGATGAAGTGATCAAAGAAGGGAAGGGATCATTTGACTTGCGAAAAAATCTTTCCTGAGCGCTGATATAAATTTGGAATTTCTTTCATATGAGAAAAAGATCGCGGAAGATACGGGATTCTGTCCCTATTCTAACCAAGACTAACCCTTTCACGCACAAATTTCTCTCCTTGCGATCGAACTAGTGATCGAACTAGCATTGAAAAGCAAAAAAAAAAAAAAAAAGAAATCCAGACGTATCTCCGTCTGTGTGTGTTGAGTCTGACTTCAGTTTCTAAAACTGATGCGAATCAATATAACTATATTTGACACTGCTTTTTTTTGTTTTAAGTTAGAATATAGAAAGAATGTGGAGTCACGTTAGAGTAATGGTTGTGGGCTTGGATTGAAGAACCGGAGACCCGGGTTCGAATTCCATTCGAGTTCATTACATTTCTCTCCTTTCAGCTATGAGTAAGTAGCAGGTCATATTTGGATGGCAGCCTAGGAGAAGGAGATTTTGAATACAAATCCACCTCACAAATCGTCCCGAAGAAAAAGAACTGAGTCTCCTAATTCGAAACACGACATAAAATAATGAACTCAGGTTTAGTACAATGGTTTGAACAATCACAAAACTGGGAAACGATTGTCTGATTATATATATATATATATATATATATATATATATATAGACAACGAATGTCTACTATGTTTGATCATGAGCTATTCTAAACTTCGTATCGTTGGTATAATTTCTGGAGAAAATAAAGACAAAATTTGGATATTTTTTATTATTCTGTTCCTTGATGCAAGATTTCGGTTCACATGAGCCATCTTCAGAGTTGTTATATGGACATTTAAACAAAGATATTCACCATCAAAGATGATATTCTGTTATGTTGACATAGAAGATTGCTATGCGACGATAACGGTCGCGAAATATACATATATATATATATATATATATATATATATATATATATATATATGCGTGTGTGTGTATGTGTGTGTGTGAGTGTACATACAAACCCACCAATACATATATTAGAGACATCTTTATGCATACTTGTACACACATGTACATATATACAGTCTTCTTCTTCTTCTTCTTCTTCTTCTTCTTCTTCTTCTTCTTCTCTGTGCCATTTTTCTTCAGGCGATGATGGACCTAACCAACTTCTGTCTTTCGCGGCTAAGTATTGTCATTTGCTATCTCTTCTAATTCCTCGCTCCGCCAACCATTTATACAAGGTCATTAGGTACGTTACTCGCTGCTTGCTTCCGTTCCTTCCACCTTCAAAATGTCCTGTGTGTATCAAATTTACAAAACCCACTTTCCTCATTATGTCCCCCCCGCGATAAATTTCAACTGTCTCTTTCCGATGTCAAGTATAAGTGTGCTTTTTGTTTCAGTTTTCCTTAAAGCTATAGTCTGTCTGAAGTTATTATGCAAATCACATTGTACTCAATAAGACGAATTTGCTTTTAGACGACTAACTTACACATCAAAATAAAGCTTGCTTTAAATTTTAAGGCAGTTTCAACATTTCTATTAAAGTTATCGGATGTATTATAAAATAAAATCTAGTTTGAAGAATTTATTATGCAAAACCAGATAATCCCTTTTTACTTCGATAAAATGGTAATAAAATAATTAAAAAATTGATTAACGCCTATAATAAAAGAAGTAACAAACATACACCATGAGTCTTTGAAGCATTTATATCTTAATATAGTGGGAATTTTCAATAACAACCAGCAATCGATTATCCATTGATTTTCTTAAATTGTTCAACAGATTCGATTTCCGACATATTGGTTTTAATTACTTCCGATAGACCTGTTTTGCTGTCATATTGTTTGCCACCTTAATATAATTTCTTCATCGCAGCTGACCATAGATCTTCGATCGGATTCAGACTTGATGGTGCCATTCCATTATACATAAGAACGAGCGTTGTCGCGCATTCATACTCACTTCGTTTTGAAACTGCGAGGCTGGAACTTTGGTACCATTCAAAGAAAGTTTTATCCATGAAATCACAATAGGCAACAGTGTTGCAGTTTTTTGTGTATATATATGTACTAGTGAGTTAGTTCAAATGCCTTGACTCACTTTATAGTCCACCAATAGAAGGTTAAGGAATCAGAAGACGTAGAATATTCAATCCGTCGTGTATAAAGGCGGCCATTTTGTTCACTCTACCCGAATGTCCAGTCCAGCTTGTCAGGCGAAGAGAAACATCACACCTCTTCTTCCTTAGTGCCTTCATTAACCACAGACTCATCTGCATCAGAAAAAGTTCATCCTTTAGCCCATCGTGTGTGACTCGAAAATTATTTTAGAAAATTAAATTTTGAAACTTTAAAACATTTACTTTACTTAAAAGAGTTTGCCTAGAAGATTTCTTGACAAATACAAATGTGCGAAGTTTGTCTGTTTGCTGTCTCTTTCTGTTGTGTCAACCTTTTACATAACCTTGTTAGATATATTATGCGTTGTTTTCCACTCTTCCTGTTGCCTTCAATATGTTCTGTGATTGTCAAATTTTCTAAGCCCTATTTTCTCAGTAACGCGCCCTAGAAATTTCATCTATCTCTTTCTAATAATAAGTATAAGTGACATTTTGCTTCCATTTTCACCAAGATTTAATATTTGCTTAACTTTTGGAAGCCATCTTTCGCTGTCCCAATGTTGCTTCTGATTTCGGCGTCTCACTTTCCGTCTTCTGTTAAAACACTTCCTAGATATTGAAATTGATGTACTTGCTTGAATTTACGTATCTCCGTTCTTTAATTTGTTTGTTCGGTTGTTACTTTTGTTAACAACTGTGTATTCTGTCTACTCGCAATTGATAATTAGTCCTTTCTTCTTTCTTTCCTTTGCTACCTTCTGTAGGCGCTCATATAGTTTCCTTTATGTGTCTGCTATCAACATTGTGTTAACTACATATATTACGCCGATAACACTGTGACTGCCACTGCACTCATAACAGATAAATTTTATACACACACACATACACACACACGCACACACACACACACATATATATATATATATTTATATTCAGGTATGTCTCATTTAGCTTTACGTGCCTTTACCGATTTGGCCACGAAGGAGCGTTCGGTTAGCAAATCGGTAAAGGCACATCAAGCTAAATTATGGTTCCGTATAGGATACAGGTTCGAATCCTGTCGGAGCAGGAATATTTTCTGTGAAAATTTCTCGGACATTTTGGGCGGTAAATGTTTTTTTAATACTGTTTATTATAAACAGAGCATTTACTTAAATATTTGTATCTATAAAAAGAATGTATAAACATAAAAATGTCTTAATATAATTGTCGGACTTTGTCCATTTCATAATATATATATATATATATATATATATATATATATATATATATATATATATACTGTTTAGGTGTTATTTTTATTGATACAAATATTGTCATTAACTAAAACAATACAGTTGGGGAAAATCGTGGGTAGATTTAATTTCCTTTCTTGATTTGTTTTGCTGTGTTTTTTTTTAAATTGTCGTATTTTTCTAACTTTTTAATATGCAAATGTGAAGTTAGTAGTTTTGAAATTTTTTCGTTACTAATTACCGTCTGCAATGCATTAAGGCGTCACTTCAACACGGTTGTACACCATTGAGCCAAATGCTAGCTGTTATCATTCAGTGGTTTCTAAACTAATGACCATATCCCAGCCGAGGAACACCACGATGCCACTGATATTGGTAGGGTAGTTTACAAAATAAATAACCAAATAATAAAGACGATAAAAAAATCAAAAGTATTAAATAGTTGTTATACTAGAACATACCTATTCTATTGTAAATAGACTCTCCCAAATATAATAAGTAGTAGTAGTAGCAGTCGCCAGGGAGCTGAGTTGGGCGAGTCAGTCGATGTCGGACATTAAAGTATCAACCACCACAATTAGATTGCTGCGTCATTAACTATCATTTCAAGTTCCTAACGTTTTGTATGTCGGACACTTTTAGGGCCGACTTTGTGAAATACAAGCCTCCACTGTGAAAACTACTCTATAACAATAGTGTAAATATATTTACGGAAATAATCTAAAATATAAAGTCTCTGAAAAATGAAATAATTTCGAATCTATAATTATAAGAAGAGCGGATGTGGCCAAGTGAATAGAACCATAATGTTCCGGCTATTACTCTCGATTTCAAATCGCAAAGAAGTGTCTTCATAATATCGGTCTGGGCAAAACCATCTCAGCATGCGGCATTCACATATTGGGAAATATATGAAAACCACACCACAAGTTATTCCAAGCCTTATGAGTGAAATTTGGTAAAGAAACTCTTTTGGAATTGATTAGGCCTACGAGATGGACAGATCTGAATTCAAAAGCTGCCTGAATTGGGCCGGGCTCCGTGAAGCTCTCTTGCTTTTGGACAAACCCACTGTTGCTGGAATAAGATCCTGATGGCTTATGCGATTCGTGATCGTAAAATGTATGAAAATTCGTGGCGTTTGGAGATGAATGCAATCGAAGTATCATTTCTTACTCACTTGTGGCGTCGCTTTTCTTGGCGACTGACATGTTGCAACTCGTCAGTGATACATTTACATGTTGACTTATTTCATCAGCAGAATAAATGTCGGAATTTATTGATTAAAACTATATCAAAAAGTTGAAATTATGTTTTTACACTGAAGGTCGCCAAATTCTATGTTTAGAGTGGCGGGGAAATTCAGAATTCCAAATCTCAAAGTTATTGAGTCTTATATTGACTGATGTACATATAACTACATCTATGGTTCCTGACAACATCTCTAAGCTAGTTCCCAAATAGAATATGGACTGCAAAGTATCCTTGCAACAGTCCTTATAAATATGATCCTGACATGGATCCTGTTATTCTAAGCTAAGATATAAATGCCTTTCTGCTTCTTGCTTTCTTGCTTGTCCTATTCTCGAGTTCCAGTCTTTAAGAACTCAGGTCTGGTCCTTCTAAATATCGGTTCATTAGACTTCTACCATTTTTTTTTACAATGTACTAGTGGCTCTAATCAACTCTGAATTGCTTATGTATCTCACCTCGCGGGTTCTTCTTTCAAATAAGCAATATGTCTTGTGCTTCTCTAAGTCAACCATTGATGTATTAACAATGATTGATGAAAGACAGTATCAAGCTTTTTATAAGAATGATGGAAATCGAGCTGTTTCTTGGGATACAGTTCCATTCTCAAGCAATGTTTAGAATTACTCACCGAAGAAATGTTTTACTCATTTATAGGTTGGAAATGGAGGTGTAATCCTGTTTTGTTTTTCTTTCGTTATGAAGGGGTCACTACTGTGATGAAAATATGAATGTTTATTATATGTTAATTTTTTTTTAGTTGTGTAAGGTACGGTTGTGGGATTTTCTCTCGCTTCAATGGCTTTTTTCCCCAGGCTTTCTTGTTTTTATTACTATTTGTTAAAACTTACTGATTGATGTTCTAGTTACAGTCTTTTTGGTGTTAATTTATTTGTTTATTTCGTTGATGGTTTCTTAAAGGAGCGCTTAAATATGATTGGGTTGTAGTTTTAATTCAATCTCTATCTATAAAAGGCATGATGTGGGTGTGTGTGTGTAACGAATGCACGGCCGCAATTTTCGACTGATTTTCACCAAAATTTACATGCACATGCTCCCAAGTTAGTGGAAATAATCGATTTTTTCATGTTTCTACGGCAGTTTTCATGTAGTTTGCGGACATTTTCTACTGACCAGAGTGAGAGCCTATAGCTGGCTGCCACGAATAGGCAGGAAGATTCTATTGGCCAGCGTGAGAGCCAACAGCTGACTGACACGAATATTAACTAGCATGCTAGCATGCAAAAAAAATCGATAGCTGCATTCGTCACAAGTGCAAAAAAATTAAATCTGCATGGCACTTTATTCCAATGGGCTCATTCGCTTGCTTAAACTCAACGTTGATTCTGATTCCGCAGAACTGGGTTGGGTGTGAAAAAGTATTTGTTGTTAACATTCTTTTTTCATTCGTTTTTTTCAGTTACGAGTCCTTTTTTTTTTTTTTTAAAGCTGATCGTTTTGTGTTCATTTTGTTTATTTTTTTTCGTAACAGATTTAATGTTTAATATAGAGCTTAGAAAAAAAATCGCCGTGTGAGATAGGCAAGAAGTAAGGCATGTAGCAACATCAGCACGGCAAAGTGCACTCCTTTAAAGGCAAGGAAGGGCAAAAATATTTTAAGTCAAGTGATAGCGATTGCTGTATGAGTCGTGCGTTTTTTGAATCAAGCACGGGCAACGCCGGGCCATGCTGCTAGTAGTTCTATACCTGTCTTAAATTAATTTAATTTGCTAATAGATTTTATATGGTATTGTGCAATTATTTATATATAGTATTGTGAAATTTTTTTATATATTTATTTTTAGGATTTAATTTCTATTGTAATTTTTTTCTATCCATTTATAAATTACTAATTTTTTAAGGCGTATATTTTGATGGTGTCTGCAAAAAAAATATTTCATTTCTTTGATTTAATAAGTTTTTGCTTTTTAGAAACTTGATAAAGTGTAGTTTTTCATGTAGGCATAAAGGGCATGGGACATCCCATGCTCTATATGTTCTACTTCTATATATTATTTTCCATTTTACTGTTGGAGTTTTATTTGTTTCTTTTAAATGCCAACAATATTTATATAGGGATGTTTGGTTTTGGTTTCTAATATTATTGAAGGGACTTTGCTGTTGCCTCCATCTCATTTTAAAATCATTTCTTGTGGATCCGAGATATACCTTTTCAATATATTAATTCTCAATGAATGAGATTGTGCATTGTTATAATACGGATTCTACGCGGCATTTGTTTTATTCAAAGGGCAATTTGCAGGTTTTCTACTATTACATAATTTCTCATTATTATTGTCTAATTTCATTTTAGGATCTTTATTTGATTTTAGTATACATATTTTTTCAATATTTTATTATTATGTTTTTTTTTTATAATCTTTTCTAAATTTTCAGTACAGCTGTAACTTAATTTCAGGGTGTTTTTATTAAAAATCCCACTAAGTTTACTGTTATTAGGAAAATGTTTTTCGATTAAAGCTAGGAATTTTTGTCCTGACTTATTACTAACCATCTGGTTGAACGGGCGGGTGTACCAAATGATTTTTCTTTTTCTGTTTTTCTTTTGGCTTGTATTGTTATTTTTTTATATAATTCATGTTAGAGTGTTGGTAGCCACTATTTTTAGAACATGGTTGTAAAACTTACTGTGTTTATAGAATATTCTTCATTAGCGGAATTTCTACTAATTCTTTTCTCAATTGATGAAGGTATGTGCTTAATTATAGAGGGAGGATGAATTTGATCTGGGATGTATATACAAATATACATCTATATATACAGACATTATTTAAATTGTTTACACACAGATTATTGTCCACATCGTTGGTATTGTCGACACAACGTTTCGACCGTTATGCCCTCCGGTCTTTATCAGGAGGTTGTCGATCTGAATAAACATCAAGCAATTTCGAACTGAAGTCACAAAGATTAACTAAATGCCATGTTATTTTTTTTTTAATATCGCTTTTGCATGAGTCAGTTTGTGGTGTGTTGTTTTATTTATTAGTTGTAACATAGATGTAGTCTGTTGCTTCGTAAATAAGATAACATTTTGTTGATTTTAGATGGTTTGTTTTTATGTCTAAGGCTTCTAGCCATTTCAGTGATTTTTTTACAGATCATCTGGTATATTAATAGTATTATTGATAAGCATCTGTCGGGTGTTTCATAGGATTTCTTTGTTAACCATAGTAAAATTCAATGAAAAAATCTTAAACACAGAATTTTATTTGTTCTTAAAACATATTGGCATAAACAAACTGCTTCCTAAATTCACACACACAGATACACATATAACACACACACACGCACACACGCACACACACACACACATATATATATAATATAATATAATTACAATATATATGTAAAAGGACAATGTAAATAAAGACAAAAGGAAAACTTATCTTAGCCTAAACGTTTAGTTCACTGGAACTCTTGAACATAACGAGAAACTATATGACGATAAACTCCTCTAATCGTGGGAATGGAGGATTTGACGTGCAATCACCTCTTAAGTGCTGCTGTTCCGGGGTTCATCTAACCCAAGGTAGTAAGCACATGTTAGGGCCCCAGCTATGTGTAAATAGTGAAGCTGCATACAAAAAACAAAACGCTAGAAAAGTACAAAGATATATATTCATAGTAAAATTACCAAAAATACATATCTGTAGCAAAATGACTAACATTTTATCTGTAGTTGAAGGCATACAATTGCGTTCAAAATATTTAGATTTCGAAATTAGAGGTTGATATCCAGCTAAATAAAATCATTCAACCAACCAAACAAACAACGTGAAAATTCTTTCATGTCATTAATCCATATTATATTCTAGGATTTCTTAAATCAAACTGTATTTCAAAATATAAATTAAACAAACTACAAAATGAACCACATATCACTGCCTCTGGTCCACACAAAACAAGTATATGCACAAAAGCTGAGTGTCATCTACCATGTATAAAATTGCTTAAGCAGAATAACATATAACATACTTTTATTACTTCAAACACCCAAGAAAATTAAATTTCGACATAAAATGAGCCCTAAGGAGTTGATATATCATTAAACAAATCAATCAATCTATTGACCACTGACGGACTTTATCAATAAAGTTAGTCGGTAAGACTATACATGCACACGGCATAGGGATGCTGGGACGTTTAGAACATACAAAAAAATTAATCCGTTGTAGTCCTGAAAAACGAAACGCGTCACAAGTTAATATATATATATATATATATATATATATATATATATATATATATATATATATATATATATATATGAAAATCATAAAACCCAGAATTACCTCAAGTAGGGTATAGAGCAATTTCACCTGATGAAAACTTCGTCAGTCTTATTCAACCCTGGTATACAGACTGAGTTCGTGTCGGAATTAGAAATTTAACTGTAACAGCATTCGAAAAATTGATACAGAATTTATACATTTCAATGTTTCAGTCAGACGAAAGGTACGAGGGAGTGATTAGGGGAAGGTGGAAGGTCTTAACCTCAAAGTGGAGAGTTTTTATAAAATTAAACCAGAAAATTAACAGTATGACATTAAACTGGAGTTATATGCAGCATGAGATGTTAATTTGAAACTAAGAAATTCATGAAAAGTGTTAATTTGAAGACATAATAAATATGATGTAAAAATAGCTACTATATATCTCTATCTCTTCAAATGTCGAATGTATGACTAATTTTAATTTTTACACCATATAAATTATATCTTCAAATTGTCCCCTATTGTAAGAAATCTCTTTCCTTTATCTCTTACACCTATTTATCTATATATTTTAAGTTTTTTTTCTTAATTATAATTTAAAAAAAAAAATAATCTTATTTAAAATCAATATAAATTTTCTGAATATAACTTTTTTTAATTTATAAAATATATTTACTTTTAAGTATAATTTATCTTTGGAAAACTGTTTTTAAGTATGGACTTGTACTTTTTTAATATTTTAAAACTTAACCATACCTATATAATTTGATTAAAAAACACCCCCACATCATTTTCGATCCTCTTTTAGTTTCAAATTAACATTTCATTCTACTATTTACTTGCACTGTATGATAAATATATTGAGCTCTTTCTGTGGATTAACTTTAATATTTTATATTACTAATATCTACTTGGATTATATACCAAAGGAATTATTAACTTTACTATATATATATATATATATATATATATATATATATATATATATGTGTGTGTGTGTGTGTGTGTGTGTGTGTGTGTGTGCAAGTATGTAGAAAAATAGGAAAGAACACGTTAGGTAAAAAAATCCATGGTTCTTTAGTATTTTTGTCTTTATTTTTAAAAAACAGTGCTCCATGCAGAAGTAGAGCTTAGATTATAATTAATTTTTTTTAAATATGATTCCTTCGCTACATGAGAGTTCTCATGTTTCAAAAACGAGACCCAAAACTATCAATATAATTAGTAAAATTAAATTGAATTAGAGTAAATTAAATTACTTTAATTCAATTTAATTTTAATAATTATATTGATGGTTTCGGCTCTCGTTTTTGAAACATGAGAACTCTTATGTAGCGAAGGAATCATATATATAATATATATATATATATATATATATATATATATATATATATATATATATATATATATATATATATAACAGAACAAAGACATAAAATCGGAGACTTTCTGTCAATTGAGAATTTAATATTTGTTTAAATAAATAGCAACTATCTCAATATACTTTCTACATACATATATGTATATGTGTCTGTGTGTTGCATTGTTATATTGTCTATCTACATAGATATATGTGCCTGCATTGTCATGCTATCTATCTATCATCTATCTATCTATATATATATATATATATATATATATATATATATATATATATATATGAGTTGGGATCAAATATGGATCTAACATGGATCAGAGTTCGACAGGATAATAAAATAAAGAACTAATATGAAATGCTTATTAATCTAGAATTTTTCAATATTATTAAAGCCTCATATCTCAGTTTTTGAAGAAGCTTTTATAAAAGTGAAACATCTTAGATTGATAAACGTTCCCTATTTGTTCTTCATCTTATCATCTTGAATATACTGAATTTGATATTACCTGTTTAAATAAATTCTTACTATGTATTGTGGGGCTCGCCCCTTGTACACAAGATGGACTCGTTCAAAGTATACTTATACTACGGAGAGATAGCGTGACGAAAACGTCGAGACAGGGTGTTCACCCAGAGTTATACGAGAGCCCAGAAAGAGAGATAATT
>CAHIKZ030001358.1:1630000-1655000 GCA_903632075.3 Acanthosepion pharaonis | reverse complement strand
AATGTATGACCATGTCGTTTCAGATAAGCATCTGTTATTATTAAACTGGTGGTAAAATCACGTGGGATGAAAAACGCTTATAGCAAAGAAAATCTGTGTTGAAGTTAGTAAAATCTTATTTAAGAAATGATCCAGAAAAGATAAAATAATACACAAGCCTTCCCGTTCTTTATTAATCCAAACAAATAAATGGGTAAATAACAAACAAATTAACAAACAACGTACGCACAGATAAATTCAGGAAAACCTACTAATTACAACCAGCAATAAAACAACTAATAAAAAAACATTAACCAAGAACATTATAAATATAAACCTGAATTCGGATCGACAATTATTCTCAGTAAAAACTCCATAAAATAATTCGAATCACAACTATTACCGCTCACCAAAATAACCACTGGAATACAACAATAGACTAACCACAATGCAATAGAATAGAATACCCAAAATGCATCACTAACCTGTAGATATACCTGGTGCAATGGATGGATTGTCGTCTAAATTACGCAAAAATGAAAATAAGACTTACATCTCATTTTAACATATATATTTACCAAAATGACACAAAAATATCTTGAAATACCAAAGTATATACCAAATACCAAATATATATACATCATATTTTCTATACATGGTAATAATAATGATAATAATGGCTGGCTACAAATCCTTCCTGAGGTCTGGTGTTGAAATATTTAATCGAATATATATAGCCAGATTAATAAATGTTACAAGAAGGAAGAAAAAATACAACGCTCAAAACAATCAATACAACGATATTGTCTGGAGAGCGAGGTTGAAGGCAATGGCAATTTTATTGAATAAATTTATTCAATAAAGTCGCCATTGGCTTCAACCACGGTCTTCAAACACAGAATCTCCTGCGAATTTTCTGGACGCTCTCCTTGTTTGAGTTGGTGAATGCTGCCAGAAATAGGCTCTTCTAACTGATGCCCTTCTGACCCAGGGAAGCACTACCCACTCAAGGCACTTGATGTAGGCCTCAATGTTGAGTCTGATGTCAGGTGGGAAGATGAATGGAGGCATAATATCGCAATCACTAATGATCACCCGAAACACCTTCATAATCACCATTAGACACATCCAACTCTTTCCGAATCTTCTGCACTGTCACACAATCACTCTGAAATGTTCGTATTAGAGCTTCCGGTGCAATTACAAAACATTACAGCATGCCGTTTCCAATTTACAGGCAGAGTGAATTGCGTCATGGTGATTTTTTTCTCACAGAAAGTGCGCAACTGACCCTGCTATACTGTGCAGTCGACAATATTAAAGACAAACAACACGCATGCGTGAAATTAAAAATATAAAATGGCGACAATTTACACATCGTGCCCTGTAAATAATCGAGCAAAAACACAACGCCTTTGGCTGTTGACTTAAATTTGCAATCATGTCCAAAATGGCAGCCTTTAAAGTTATTGTTGGCCAATGGTCTGTTACCTTTTCGCAGACATTCAGGACAGTAGCCGAGTGGATTCAAATAAAGAGATCTAATAAGAAGATGTTGGTTAATTAATTTCTGGCTAATTATTCTTGGGCCATGTGCGAGGGCGAGTCTTGTTGAAATACGTACAACCAACCGTTTTAACTAAAGGGGACTACTATATCATGCATATTGACGAAGACAACATCATATTAAAATATTATGTAGCAGTGAAATGTACATACCATAATTTCTATACATGGTAATAATAATGATAATAATGGCTGGCTGTTGAAACTGTCACTATGCTGAGTAGACCTTAGTTACTGTTTCTGAAAGACAGCACATAATCTGGAATGATCGATATTGTGAACAAGGCCAGTACGCTCCAAACCACGGTGACTTACGTGAGAGTACAACCACCGCTGGCTTCGGAATAGTTCCGTTTACACATTTTCTCACGCGTTTAGTTCACCCAACCCCAGGGCTCTAACATCAGAAATACAATTTTGAGCCACTCAAGGTAGAGGGTTACTAGATGAACAATAGTATAAAAAACACAATACGCATAAACATATACATACATAAATATGTGCCCATTTTGAGTAAGTTAAACATTTATTTCACGTACGAATATCTCAATGGCATGTAATGTTTAGAAAACCTAGCAGATTATGACTATGGAGTTCAACGCTTACACAGTAACAGTATACTCGTGACCTTGTGTCAAACTTAATCTAAACTAAGTAAGTGTTCTCATGTGAACATTTGCAGTCATTATATGCGGTAACGCACACATACGTACTCCCTATGTGTACACATATTAGATACAAATTTTTGTATTCAAATGCAGGCTTAGAGGGGAAACTTCGCACGAAGTAAAAAGAATAAAAATGCAAGTAAAAAAGCATTCAGATCTCACAGATTGGCACTTACACATATAGACTTACTTTCGCGTACAGATTAGATCCTACAGATATTCCACCCATAAACAGATGCACGCACGAACCAAAAAAAAAAACGAAAAAAAAAAAAAGAGAAAAAAAAATCCCATTAAAACACAAGATATAAAAAAGCACTTATATATGCACAGGTGCGTTCTTAAAGTATGTTCTTTCACATTGTCATACGCACACAGATGGATTTCACATTCCATAGATATGCTTACAGACATACTGTGCATACACATGCGGACAGAAAACTTCGCATTCGCACAAGAGAGAAAGAAGTTGAAAAAAAAAAATAGAAACTTAACTTTTGCACATACGACGACCAGCAGAATACATACAATAAATGAACATGCGCCACCTACCGTCGAACCACTTACCTCTTGCGTTCACACGTTCATTCGGTAAGGAACGCACGTAGTTGGGAAAAGGCAGAAAAGAAAGAGTGGTAAGAACTTTCCCTCTGATAGCAACTCCGATTTGGCACGCTGCTTATTAGACGAAAAGCTAAAAACCAGAACTTCCCTCTAGCAACAGATATATAGCTAATGTTGGCAAAGCTAGAAAGAGAAAAAAAATAAAAGAAACTAGATGTATGAAGAGAAAGAGAAAGCGAGGAAGAGGAATATTAGAATGAATACATTAATAAAAGTACAAGGAGAAAGAAGAAAAAATACAACGATCAAAAGTGAAAACAAAAATAATACACACAAATATATATATATATATATATATATATATATATATATATATAAGTACAAAAAGGATGGGTAAAATACGAAAAACATTCTTCACTTTTTTACTTTCACTTTCGATATCTTTATCGTGTTCACTTTTTACTTTCACTTTCGATATCTTTATCGTTTTCACTTTTTACTTTCACTTTCGGTATCTTTATTTTTTTCACTTTTTTATTTCTTTCATGAATTTTGCATTCATCACAGAGATGAACCTCGTTCTCAGACAGACCTAATTAGATCAAGATGCACGTGAGCATGGCGGCGTATATATATATATATATATATATATATATATATATATATATATATATATATATATATATATATATATATATATATATGCACTCATAAATTGATGCATGGATGTATATATAGGTACACGCATACAAATCTACGTATAAAATGCATGCTTATAATTCCAGTCTATTTATGATTTTTTCATGAACTCGTTTGTGTGTATATATTTGCGCAGTTTTCAATAGGCAAGGGAATATTGTGCACTTGTGTACGTATGAATATATATGCTGCCGGTTCGTGAATGTGTATTCGTACAAGAATATGAGGTTAGCTGTTCAGGTATGCATCGGGGAAATGAATGAATGAATGAATAAAGAATGAAAGTCAAAGTTTAATAGAGTAAATAAATGTTTCAAATTGTATGACGTACATAACCAAAGGGGGAAAGAGAGAAGGAAGGTGATAGTCGGAGAAGGTAAATTTAGGTAGAAAGAAAGAGTAGGAAAGAATGAGAGAGAGAGAGAGAGAGAGAGAGAGAAGAAGAAGAAGAAGAAGAAGAAGAAGAAGACATACAGGTAAGTAGGAGGTGAGAAAGATTAGAAGTAGAGAAAAATAGAGAACAAATCTATCAGTTACTTTGTCACTCTCTCTTAGACAATCGCACGTCTCTGTCCGCCAACAGTACGTTCTCTTTGTAAATCTATGAGTATCTGAGTTGTACACACACAGACACACACACATAGTTCTATGTATGGGATGAAATATAGTTTTTAATGTATGTTATATTGAAGGGAGAAAAGTGCTCAAAATGATGGACAGAGCGTATGTGAAAATAAGCAGTGTGGAAATAGCTATCGGCCGTTTCTTTCATGTTCCTTGCATGCTCAAACGCAATTCCGAGTCCTAAGAAACAGACTATCGCCACTCAGGGTTGATCGTTGTCCATACTGCTTATATATATATATATATATATATATATATATATATATATATATATATATATATATGTGTGTGTGTGTGCATTTATTGGGAGAGAGATAGAGATAAAGACAAAGAGATAGAGAGAGAAAGTTAACGTACAGAGCAGAGAAAATCCTTCCCAAATATGATGTGATGCTTGGTCATTTTATCAGATTTAATGAACAAGGTCTAGGCGTGAACGTCTAAGTATCTTATCTATATATCCATTTATGCAATAGAATATCTGTTGAATCTAGATTTTGTATTGGCCGAATATAAAGTTGCTGTTTACAAGGCCACAAGTTTGAGGGACATAGTGTAGATCGACAACCTTTCTACAGTTTTAATGGACAACTATAATCCCACCCAGACACATCTGCAACCAAATATAAAATTTTGCTGTTTAAGATTGCCAACTACAGCAGATACCGAAAAAGCAAAATGTCAATGATAATAAAACTTACTGACGCTTAGCGAATGTGAGTTGGCGTAACGATTATCATCGTTTCAAACGAAATTGAGGAACCAAGTTCGAATTAGGATAGCGGTTACTGATGTCCATTTTATATTCATATTCTGACGAAAGACAAGAATACGTACCTCTGGATTCTTTCTGTTAGATAATACGACAAAAATAATTTGCTCTTGATTTGTTTCGGTGGCTGAAGTTGATGGCATTCGCGCTGGAACACGTTAACAAACTATATATATATATATATTAACTTATTGAAAGCATTAGTTATGTTACATTTTCAAATGAATTTTGGAATAACTTCTTTTTAAATTTACTGAGTTTAAACGCACATACAATTCATAATTTCTATTTTCTAAGGAAACAGAGAAATCAAATCATTTAGACAGGGGCAGTAGTAATGCTTTTAATTTAATTATATATTTAAATTTGAAGTTTTTACCTTCGGTTTTTAAAACATGGTTATTACTGTGTAGCGAAGAAACCATATTTTATATACGTCAATGTATAAAGTTTATGCTCTGTAAATTTACATTGAGAACTGTTTAGTAAAAATAAAAATATCTATAAAAACACCAGATTATATATCTTACTGTTTTATACATCTTTCTTTTTTATTATAATATATATATATATATATATATATATATATATATATACACACACACACACACACACACACACACACACACACATATATATATATATATATATATATATATATATATATATATATATATATATACATATACATATCTGTAACAGCAAAATCGTCCAATTGTTAGATTAAGCTTTGAATCGTTGTATCTTAGAAACGATTAAAGACATCTTATTGGAATTATCTGCGATTTTTGTAAAATTATTGGCCTCTACTTTGTGCAATAAGAATGTTTAATTGGAAAGTTTAACAGAAGAATCGCCATGGATTCGAAAATGACATCTTCCTCATTAATTAATCATAGTTAAGGAATGGAAGCTCACGAAGCATTGGAATTAAGTTCATATATATATATATATATATATATATATATATATATGTGTGTGTGTGTGTGTGTGTGTGTGTGTGTGTGTGTGTGTGTGTCTAGTCCAGGGTCATTCAAGATTTTCTTGCCCTCTCTAACCTTCTAACTTTCTGTCCTGGAGTAACAAGGTACCTCACAGGCCTCACGTACGACTTCATTTTCAAGTCTTTTTTTCGCTGCTCTTTTGGACTGTCATAGCTGAAACTCCTCTCTCACGTGCCAAACGTATTATGGATTGTTAGATTGCGGATTAGTTAGTAAGAGCAATTAATCAAATATAATCTTACAAACTCACCCGTTATTTTGTTCATCCACACGGAGTGGGACGTTAGTCGTTTGCAAATGTAATTATCTTCATAGGTTTTAAGAGTTCAAAGGTCGGTTGATTCTGGCTAATTTTTCACAATGTGTACCTTGAGATATTCGTCGTTGGCGATAAAATGTTCCACAAATTTTGTCGATATCGTTGTGTCGGACATTATATTTCCTCATATATCAAATTTTGACACAATTCCCTGAAGGAATCGGCATCATATTTGGTCTACTACTACTACTAATAATAATGAGACTAAGCTTACAAATTCTATGAAAAACATATTTAACATCTGGCAAAATCGAATGCGTGTAGAGTGTGTGATGAAGATCGAGATTGTGACACATATAAGCGCCTGCGAAATGTTTACGTAGAGAGATTAGAAGAGGCGCCATGACACAAGGTATTTGCATCGCCTTTGGTGTTTGTGTCGGAAGTATGGATTCCAGACTTCTGACAAGTCCGAGAAACATAAGCCGTCGAAAGTACTGGAAAAATGAGCATCTGAAACTCTTGTGGGACTTTGAAATTCAGACTGACACAGACCAGACATAATATTGCTCATAAAAAGTTCTCATGAGTGTTTGTGAATAGATGTGCTATGACTTGGAGATCATTAGATTGCACGTTAAGAATCTGAAAAGATTGTGAATTATTCATAGTTGAGGGAAGATATTTAGAGAATGTAGATTGTACATGACAAAGCTGTGCTTGGGCTGATTGCGAAGAAATCTTCAGAAGACTCCTGTAGATTTGTTATATACCGTACTATGAACACTAATAGGTATGTCCCAATCTTCCTAAATATGTTGGACACTATTGTAAGTGGGGATAATATGCTAGCAGTGGTTTACCTACTTCACGCCGCTGGCGAGTATTGTATTTTATTGATGCTATAAAGATTACCATTTCATTTCCAACCTTCGTTTTTGGTTATTCCTCATTATGTAACCTTTTCTAGGTTACAACATTTTAGCGAAAAGGAAAAGATATTACCTCTGTGCAGAGTAAATCTAAAAAGTGGACTGGTTATATACCAAACTATGAACACCAATGGGTATGTCTCAATCCTCATAAATACGATGGACACTATTGTAAGTGTGTGGGGGTAATATGCTATCTAAGTAATTCACCATTAGCAGTGGTTTACCTACTTCACGACACTGGCGAGCATTGTATGTTGTTGATGTTATAAAGATCACCATTTCACTTCCAACCTACGTTTTTGGTTATTCCTCATTCAGTAACGTTTTACAACATTTTAGCGAAAAGGAAAAGATATTGACTCTGTGCAGAGTAAATCTAAAAGGGGGGGGTGTTATATACCGTACCTATGAACACTAATGGGTATGTCCCAATCCTTATAAATACGTTTGACACAGATTTAAGTGGGGGTAATATGCTGTCTAAATAGTCTACCACTAACAGTGGTTTACCTACTTTAACTACGCCGCTGACGAGTATTGTATTTTGTTGATATTATAAAGTTTACCATTTCGTTTCCAATTTCTGTTTTGGTTATTCCACATACAGTAACCTTTTTTAGTTTACAATCGAAGTAGAAGGTCTCATTAGATATTTGGGGTCTTCTATAGCCAGACAGTAGAGGATATAAGTTACCTCCTCCGACGTTATATAAAGAGCTGTGCGGACAAGGATTGAGTGTATTTTCATCTCGTTGGAAAGAGCATAAAGTAATTCAGAATTACTATTACCATTGTCATTGTCTTTATTTTATTACCTTGATATAATCTAAATCTGTCCTCTGTCTTTTCTATAGAACTTCTAATAAACTCTATTATTGGTACATAAAGTTCATGAATTTAAGCGTACTACTAGGTTTAATAGTTTTACTGTTGAAAGAAATCGATAAAACCGTAAGTTCTATTCTAATAGTTTCTTTTCTGTATCTGTCTATATTTCTGAGATGAAGTATTATGTACATTATTTACATTATTCGGACTATTGTCCTCATCTTTGTCGCCATATTTATTACAACGTTTCGGCCGTTGTACGCTCCGGCCTTCTTCGGATGGTTGGAATGTCGAACTTAACCCTTTATTTCGCTCACTGGGGTAGACTGTTCTAGTTCCACGTGCCATGTTTAATAGTTTTCAGTTATCTCCTGTTAATTTCTCTCTGGAAGTTCTCCACTGCCTTAACCGGGTATTGAACTCACACTCTTTTGGATCCTGTCACTGGATCTAACCAACGCCTTTATCCACTGTGCCATGTGTTCTTTTCTCGCACTTATCACCCGTGGAACTCTCGCCCAGTTTCTTGTTTCAATGCCATCTATAATCTTTAAAAGATTATATGCAGTATCAATTGCCATCTACTGACTAACTGAACACCTGTTCTTTTATTGTCCTTTCTCAATATTAAAGTCTTTTTCTTTTCCATTCCAAGGAATCCTCTGCGTTTTAGTGACATTATCGCTTTGTTTGCGATGAAATGATTTCTTAAAATCTTAGGAACAGCAAATATCCTTCGGAAATGATGTTCTCTGAGACTTGACAAGGGGGCACTTAAAATTATTTCCTCTTTTTTCAAACGACAATGAAGGAAAGTATCATTTTTAAGTAAATATCAAAATGCACCGAAACCGATTTTGGTAATTGACAAACACCATAAATATCAACGTCCATTCAGATAAATCTAGTACCATCCGTAGTGTAAGAATAACGGAATAATTAAATCAGCTTTTATCTTCAAAAATTCAAATGAACTGTCAATCATTATCTTCTGACTACATAATTCCTGTTCTTTTATTGTTCTCTGCCCTTAATTATGTCTTTTTTCACATTCTCTCACACTCATTAACCTCTTCCGCCTTAGTGGCTTTATTGCCTTGCTTGAGGTGAAATGATTAAAAAAAATGCGCAAGTGAAAATTTTACATTTACTATAGGAAATAGAGGATTCGCGTGTTGTATAATGGTTAGAGGCTTAGATTGATAAATCTGGGGGAAGAGTTCAAATTCAAATCATGTATGTAACATCCAATTTCGCGTAAATATCCTTCAGAAAAGTATGAATCAATCCATCTCTTATATATGGGCTAAATAGAGTAACAAATTGACCCCTTTAGCCTCGGATGACAACCAGTCTATGAGAGAGATAACATTGAATTAAAAAAACAGTTTGGAAATAAGGGTATCAACCCTACCCCGTGTAAAAACAACAGCGACAAAAAAAGAAAGCAAAACAACCGGCTGTTCCATACTCCACAACTAGAGTGTACGAGAGAGATAGAGAGAAAGAGAGAGAAAGATAGACAGAGAAAGATAGACGGAGAAAGAGAGATATAGAAAGAGAGAGAGAGAGAGAGAGAGAGAGAGAGAGAGAGAGAGAGAGAGAGAGGGAAAAAAAATAAAGAAAGAGAAATAATCTTTTCCAGCTCAAGCGTCTCCCAAGGGAAACTAGCGAATCTTTATTACAGACAACTCCACAAGCCATATATATATATATATATATATATATATATAGATAGATAGATAGATAGGTAGATGGAATTAATATAAATATAAAATTTGTTACATAGTCAATTGGTGTTACCTTCAGCATTCCGACTCTCCATCAATCACTCCGTCCCCTCGCCAGGGGATATCATCAATTGGCTATACATGGGAAGAAAGTGGCAAAAGAGATGAAAACAAAAAATAAGGGGTAAAAATAAAAACGACATAGACGAAAGTGGAGAAAACGAGAAAAAAAAAAGAAACTAAATGAAATTTGGTCAAACTACCCAAACGTATATATGAAAAAAAAATATTAAAAGATTAAGATTCCAATGTCCCTCGACACCATTTGCTTACAGTACAGTGTGGCGTTCGAGCGGTTTGTGTGCTTTTTGGCGTTTAGCACGTGACCGCCAAGAAGCACACAAATGGACTCGAACTCCACATTGTAAAATTAGAATGTAGCAGACACACCCAGAATTTCACCATCCCAAAACACAACCTTGATAATGGGTAGAGAAAAAGCCGAATGCACCCGGAACAATTATAATTATGCACAATTCCCATATTCTTTAACCCCCTGAAAAACGGAAAAAATGTTAAATTGCGGTAATCTTCCTTGTCGGTTGTTTCCAATGAAAGATATATATATATATATATATATATATATATATATATATATATATATATATATATATATATATATATATATATTTATTTAAATGTCCGTATAACCACCCTGGAGAAGACTCATGAGAGCCGAAAGCTTAAATCAAGGACCAACTTAATAAAAAATATCCAAATTTTGGAACATTTTATCTTTATTTTCACCACAAATTAAAGCAAATATACGAACTTTAGAACCGCTTATGATTAGACATAATATACATTCATTTTCTGTGATATTTAACAATATATATATATATATATATATATATATATATATATATATATATGTGTGTGTGTGTGTGTGTGTGTGTGTGTGTGTGAAAAGTGTGTGTATATAAATATAAATAAATATATATATCTATAATTATTTATATATTATATGCGCGGTACTTATTAGAAAGCGCTCAATATCAGAGATAGAGCTAACATATTTGGTTGGATTGATGTGAGTTTGTGACCCTGGGTTTTACGCTTTTGCGATCGTCAGATATATATACACATGTGTGTCTGTATGTAGAATGTTAAGTCAGATTTATTGCTTCCATTGCCGTAACACTCTCATCCAGAAAGAAAATCTCTCGGAGTCTTCTTGTCGCTGTTTGTAATTGATACCTGAAATGTTGCAAATATTTTCACCAGCTGTGGTGGAAACAGACTTCGTTTGCTGCAGTATAATAAAGACATCATACATAAAAAACAAAACAAAACAACTGATGCAGTTAGGCATCGAGCTTCTGCACGCCACTTCCGATTGCCCCGACCCATTAACTGCTGATTAACAATTTCCCAGGCGTTAGATGTTTTATATATTGGCGACCACTTGTTTACATCAATGTAGAGCGAGTGGAAAATACATTTCTGTGACAAGCGCATTCCATTAGATTCTGCTTTTATTGGTATAGAATAAATTCACAACCCGGAAGGTGGACAAATTCTTTCGATTCTAAAGGGATTTTTGTTTGAGCGCCGTAACAGCTTCGTAAAACTTATCCTTTAAAGTGACCATTCACGTCATTCACACACACACACACACACACACACACACACACACACACACACACACACACACATACATATATATATATATATATATATATATGAAGAAAAATATACGGAAAAACAAACAAAAATCCTAACATGCAATTATGTTGTTTTAATGTTAATATAATGTCAACGTCGGACGTATATATTTTTCTTCATACTGTCGGATCTATATACATATATTTGCTTACATATATCTATCTATCTATCTATCTATCTATCTATCTATCTATCTATCTATCTATCTATATATATATATATATATATATATGTGTGTGTGTGTGTGTGTGTGCATTTTGATAAAAGTTAAATAATTTGGATAAAAATTTAAGAAAATGAACATTCTTGGCACTTTTTACTTTCACTTTCATTTTCGTTAACATTATCCGTTTTATTTTTTATTACTTCCAAATACTTTGCATTTATCACAGCGATGATCATATTTCTCAGAGAGAGAGAGAGAGAGAGAGAGGGAGAGAGAGAGAGAGAGAGTGCTAATTAAATCATGGTGCACGTGACCATAGTAAGGGATATAGGCAAAGATGCATTAATATTATTAGTATAAATTAAATAGTTTCATTGATATTTTTTTTTACATCCACTCCTCCTTATATAGCTGTCCTATTTTTCTCTCTTCCTAAAAAACAAATTTATTTCATATGACGGAAGATATTTGTAATCATTTTGTTCATATGGGGGACAAATCAATGTCTCTGACCATGAGGGTCCTGAAAGATTTGCCGCAAACAATCCGCTGCGCGTGAGGTGGAGGGGGGGGCATGAGAAGCAACAGCTGATGTTAATGCTCATTTTTTCACGCAATATTTCTATTTAGCAGATAAGAAAAGCATGAAATGTCCAAATGTTTTGCATATCCGAGCGCTTTCGGCTATTCTTTGAACCATTACCTTTTTTTTAATTTTTAACTTAAAACAGCTAACCTTATCATCAACAATAGCAACACACCTACTAAGAAACAATGTTATTTATAAATCCACATGCCTACTCCTGAACAATTATATTGAATATACCACGACATGCCTATCGAGAGGACTCACGTTACACCTCCCCTGACCATAGGTCAATTAGGAAGCATTTAAACAGGCACGGGAGCCTACCGAACGTCATCGGCAACATACTTGTAAAAAATACAAGGATGTTAGCTATATCCACAGTTAAAAATAATGGAGGCACTAATAGTAAAAAAAGAAAAAAAAAAAAAAAAAAAAAAAACAACACTCCATAACATCAACTATGAACAAGACAAACATGTGCTGACCGTGTTTGGAAAATAAAACATTTTTATAACCATGAATAAATCTATAGATTCAGTTAAAAATAAAAATAAAAATCATCGTCGATAATGGCTAAGAAAATTGCCGAAAACCGTCGCATATGTAGAATAATAGGAGAGTTTTTACACACTTGATATCCAGAAAGAAAAACACTTATACGAAAACAAGGAAATGAAATATAAAGCTTCATCCAAGTACCTTGTTTGTCGTCTTTAATGAAACCTATATAAAAGAGGGATTGCTGCCCGAATACAAAATACATACATACATTCATACATACATACGTATCTATCTATCTAATATATATATATATATATATATATATATATATATATATATATTCCTGATCAGACTATACTCCTGAATAATTATATTGGATATACCACTACATACCTATCGAGAAGACTCACGTTACACCTTTCTGACCATAGCTCAATTAGAATGCATTTAAAGACGCAGAGAAACATAAAAAACTCCATCCGCTAAATATTTTAAAAAAATACAAGGATAATAGCCTCATCAACATGTAAAAAGACTTAAAATAATAAAACTACTAATAAAAAAAAAGAAAAAGCCAACACTCATATCGCTTAGGTGCGCTGACAGTATTTGGAACAGTCCTATAACTCTAGGTACATACATATAAAAAAAATCCATACATTCAGTAAAAAATAAAAATCATCCACGGTAATCAGTAAAAGAATAGCCGAAAGCACAAGGATAAGCAGAATATTCGGACAATTTTTACACACTTTATTCCCAGAAACGAAAAAATTCATAAGAAAAGAAGAAAAATTAAATAAAAAGCTTAATTGCAATATCTTGTCAATCGTCTTTAATGAAAGTTATATAAAATTATGCATATATATATATATATATATATATATATATATATATGACCACAGCTCCATTAGAACCCATTTAAACACACACACAAATTTACCCGACTCTATTAGGAACATACTAGTAGAAAATACAAATATATTAACTGCATCCACCTGCAAAAATAGACTAAAAATAATGGAAGCTTTAATAATAAAAAAGAAAAAGCCAACTCTTAACAATATTTTCTACGTACAAAGCCACAATGTGCTAACCGTATTCGGAAATTAAAAACATCCCTACCACATACACAGAATGCAAACACTCAAGTAAGCTGAAAAATCGAATCATCCTTGATAATGGGTAATGGTATAGCCGAAAGCGCTCAAAAATATAAAACATTTGGACAGTTCTTACGCACCCTTGTTACAACACAAGAAAAAAATTAAATAAAAAGTTTAACCGTAGTACCTTGTCTGTCGTTTTTAATGAAACATGCATAAAGGAAGGATTGCTGCCTAAATATATAACTACTATATATATATATATATATATATATATATATATATATATATATATATATGTGTGTATGTGTGTGTGTGTGTGTGCGTATCTGTGTGTAATAAGATGAATATCAACCCCATTTTGATCCCCAAATCCTATACAGCACTCACTGCAAGGAAAGACTGAAAATACTTTAATCCATTATATACAAAAGTTCAGCTAGTCTCGTTTTCCTAGCTTACCTGTCTGCTCAGGAGGCTAGCCAATCTTTGTTGCATGAACCTGCTATAGGAAATTTTGTGTTTGTTCAACACCCATAAATTGCAGTCGCGACTCGAGATATCCTTCGTTGGATCTATCTATCTCTTTCTCTCTCTCTCCCCCCCCTCTCTGTCTATATATATATATATATATATATATATATATATATATATATATATATATAGAAATAGATATATGCAAAAGGAAAACAAGACTAATATATCTTTCAACACAGGAGACGCTTTTAAAGCGCGTATAACGTATTTAATATACACACAAAATATTTCATACATTTTTAACGGCATGGTCCAGCTCACTTTTACACATGAAATCACTTCAGATCATTTGAACTGAGGTCATCCACAAAATACCAGGATATTGACAACTCAAACTTGTGTACCACACTGACAATAACCAGTTCTCCATATTGACACAAAGAAAAAAATCCTGCCTGTTTATCCACAATTCTGATTCCAGTGTCCAACGTCATATTCAAAAATAGAAAAAATACAATAAAATATTAAACAGACATAACACATTACACAATTATTACTCCCCCAATGCAAGTCTACTCAAGATAGAGACGTACTGAATGGGGTTGGTTTTATAGCCGTAAGAATTGTATATTAGGTGGTTATGAAGATTAGGTAACGGTTGACCCTAGACTTGAAGAGGTTAAGAATTGTAGTGTCCGGGGAAGAATTCTCTCGGGCGTCCGTTCTAAAAAACCCCCATAAAACACGGTCCTGGATATGAAGCTGTTTGAATATAAATAACCTCTTAAGAATGGAAATGCCTGAAAACTATAGCACACAGTTGTGAAAGGACGTGGGTGGACAAAACTGTTCGGATGACTTTGATGTTAAGTGTCATCGTGAGCGAACCTTTGGGCGTGATGGCCCTGTTCAACTGCTCTTCTCGGCAGGTTGTGCTCCCACACTAGTAAATATGATCTGCTCAACATAGTTATGTTTCAAACCAGAATTTGGCGATGTGGTCGTTAAAGAATCACAAAGTGTGTTTCAGTAGGACTCTGCAAAATGCATTAGTTAATATATATATATATATATATATATATATATATATATATATATAACAGGTGTAAAAGCACAATTGCCAGAAAATATCCCGGATGTGAAGGTCATATGCGAAGAAGAATGGAACAAAATACCAACTAAAATTTACAAATAACTGAGAACTACAAGAAGTCGTTAGTTACTATAGAAGTGAATAATCGCTATTCTACAAAATATTACATGAAGATAATGCTTTTCTTTTTTGTACTGTACGAATACAGATAAATTTCATAGAAAATACATTAAGATACGCTTCGAGATGATATGAGCGTCCGAGAGAAATCATGTAGTTTAAAAAGAGTAATTTGACTTTGCTAACCAGACGCTTCCTCTGTTGTTAAAAGGTATAGCACATAAGGCTATATGAAGGTTCCGTGTACGATAGAGGTTCGATTCCTGTCGGAGGACTCATATTTTCTATGAAATTTCTCAGAGATTAAGGCTGGTAAATATAGTTAATACTGTTTATTATAAACAGAATATTAACTTAAATATTTGTATCTATAAAAATAACTTATAAACAGAATATATATATATAATTATTTATCCGAAAATTATATATATATAATTATTTATTCGAAAATTATTACATAATTTCATTCAACATTCAACACCATCACTTGATAAGACACCGGAAGTGTTGAAAAATGGCTATTTTTGTAGTTTTATATATATATATATATATATATATATATATATATAGTCGCAGAAGTCCCAACAAGAAAAAGGTGCTTTCCTGAAATGGGTAAATCTAACCTTGACTCAGATTTGATTTTTGGCGGAAATACAATTTTTATTTAGTAGGACTTCCTTATTTTTATCGCTTGTCATTAATTTCGCTATTTACTCTAATAAAATATAGGGATAGGAACTATATATCCTTTGTAAGTTTTCAGTACAACTGTAATTTAATTTTAGAGTATTTTTATTAAAAATTGTAATAAGTTTACTATCTTTAGGAAAATGTTTATCAATTAATACAAGACATTTTTGTCCGAACTTATTTCTTAGCATGTGATTTGTATTGGGGTGTATACCAAATGATTTTTCTATTTCTATTTTTTCTATGGTGTCCATTTCCATTTTTTATATAATTGAGGTTTGGGCATTTATAGCGGCTATTCTTTAGAGCTTTATTATAGAAATTAATATGTTCATAGAATATTGTCTCATTTCCTGAATTTGTACTTATTCTCTTTTTTGTATTTAAGCATATACCTTCATGAAACCAAAAAAATACCCTAAAATTAAGTTACAGTTGTACTGAAAACTTGGGAATAATTATTAAGAAACATAATGCTAATATCCTGAATAAGCACAAATCCCCCCCAAAATAGGTCCTAAAATAAAAAGAAACGACGATAAAGAAAAATTATGTAACAGTAGAAATCCTCAAAACTGTCCTATGAATAATAAATATCGTATTGAATCAATAGTTTATCAATGCAATATCTCATCTATTGAAGATCCAGACATAGTTATATGATACATTAGATGCACAAGGAATGAATTCAAAAAAGGCGAAACTGAGATCAAACTTCTTTGAATAATAATAAATAACAAAATCAAACGTCCCTATCTAAATATGACTGGCACTTAAAACACTAGCAATAAAATGAAAATTGGTAAGAAAATATAGAGCTTGTAGGTCATTAAATGATCCATGTTCTTTGTAGCTACATGAAAAAGTATACATTATTAAGTTTTTGAAGAATAAAAATTTACTAAATCAAAGAAATGAAATAGCTATTTTTGTAGGAACTGTCAAATATTTTCCATAAATAATAATTAATTTTAGCAAAATAAAATAAAAAAGAAGAAAGATGAAACATACATATTTATACTTGATTATTAATTAATAATGTTTTTAAAACGAAATTAAATTCTAATATATTTATTTGTTAAAAGACCGTGTAATCTATTAGTTATTAGGAAGACTGGTACTTTAAATCTGTAGGAATAAAAGTTAACTATATAAAATATGACCTACTCATATTTAAGTGACCCTTTTAGAAAATATATGTGTATTAAAATATGAATTAAGCGGATAATTAAAAATGGCCAAATTTTTTGTCATTGAAAACGAAGACAACACGCTAAATGACGTCTACGAATGCCTATGCTTGTGAGCAGGCACCTCCACCGCACCTTAACTTAACTTGACTTTGTATGTAACATGTATTTGATACATAAGTTGTCTAGGTAAATTAAAACCTAACCACTCCTAATCAAAATAGATTGAATTTTCCTTAACCTTAACAACTCAAAATATTAAAATTGTCTGCGCTTATAAATTAAGGAAATTTCTTAGAAAATTATTCAAAGCATCACTTGACAATGGAACGAAACTCAGGATTTTAAGTTGAATTTTTATAATTAAATTTACAATTTTCGTTTCAGTTTTGAAACACAGAAATTTCTGTGTCTTGATGGAATCCTATTTTTTGAAAAGAAAATAATTATAATATTTTGCTCTACTGTTTGTATCGAGCACTGTGTTTTGTTTTTTTAAAACAAAATATTTGCTAAGAACACCGGATTATAAATCTTAGCGTTCTTTCAGTTCTTTTAATATATATATATATATCTCTCTCTCTCTCTCTCTCTCTCTATATATATATATATATATATATATATATATATATATATATGTCTGTGTGTGTGTGTGAACTGGAAGAAGGCCTCTGAGTGTTGATTTCAATGTTCACTTTTATATTTACATACGCTCTATCTCCGATATTGAGCACTTTATCCCATAAATATACCACATCTTAAAACTACACACACACACACACACACACACACACACACACACACACACACACACACACACACACACACACACACACACACATATATATATATATGGTGTATCAAAAATACTTTTACAATTTTTTGGTGGGGGTTCCTCATATCAAAACAAAGTATAATGTCCGCATGAAGATATGTCCAAAAGGCCATCGTGGCAACTCAACACAGCGACTCATAACAAATATTCAAAATGTCCTCTGCTTACTTCTACGTCGGTTCATTGACTGGTGGACACTTTCAAATAGTTCCACACGGTATCAAATGGTTTCGCAGGCCCCCATTACACATAATGAAGCGTCTCTGAATTATTAATATCTGCTGCACAAACCAATTATTTTTGCTGGCTCTACAGATAAAAGTCCAAAAGATTGAGATCGGAGAAACATACAGACCATGGAACCGGGCATCCCCTTACCTATCAACTTTTCATGGTAGAGGTTAACCATGCACCGCGAACAATGTGATTGAAATATGCTGGAGCCAGATCGTACATGAACCACATGCATCTTCGTATTAGCAAGGGTACATCCTCTATCAGATTTAAAATGTGTAGAAAACTCATGTAAGACGTGCTGGGAGAACATATGAACCTACCAGACAGTCATCTAATATTCCAGCCAATGTAGCAATCGTAAACTGATGCTGGTGTCTAGCCTGTATTGTACCATGGGTAAATTTGTTATTCCATCTCTTCCAAATGTTGCCTCATCCGTAAACAAGACTGAAGAGACAAACATCGTATCGGCAGTTTGTGCAATAAAACTTCGATAAAAGTTCTTCCGCGGTGAGTGGCCAGAGGACGATAGACCCTGCACACGTAGCACATGATACGGATGCAGGAGCTGCTCTTGAAGTTCCCTGCACACGGTACTATGAAATATACGACAGGATAGGGCCAGTTGACGTGTGCTGATACCTGGATCGTCTCCGTCAGTCTGTAGAATGCGTTCTTCGTGGTCAGATGTACGAGCGTATCTCGGTTTTCCTCGAGCCATTGTTTGTGATGCCACGGATCATGCAACGCGACGATAAACAACATCAAATGTTGGATGACTCAGCTGCCTTCAGTCTGGAAACACAATCTGATACAGCCGTGGAGCCTCGGGTCCATTGCTATTCGCGCAGTCGCATGTAAAAATTATATCTGCCTGCTCACGATATGAATATCCTGCCATTGTTAAAAAGAAAACGTCTTAGTCAACTCACTACGACACACGTTAAACGTTGAAGACACACTAGCCACAAATGTACACGAATAAAAAATGTAATCTAGTGTACATGCCAACACAGCGTCATCTATCGTAAACTTTCTTTAAACTTAACACAAAAACAGACGACTTGCGGACATATGTTTATATGACCTTTTGTCCTTATTTTGTCACGAGGAACGCGCCCTTAAAATATATATATATATATATTCCGTTTATACGTTATTTGTATACGTACACATATTAAAGTAAAGGTTCTGTTTATAACAGACAGTATTAACTACATTTACCGGCCCGAATGTCCGAGAAATTTCATAGAAAATATGTGCCCTACAACAGAAATCGAACCCGTATCCTATACAGAACCGCCTGACGTGATATACTATTTAGCTACAGAGGAAGCGTTTGGTTAGCAAAGTCAAATTAATGTTTTCAAACTACAAATTTCCCATGATTTTTCTCGAGCGCTCATATCTGTTCGAAGCGTATCTTACGATATACAAATGACATCATATATTATGAAATGAATTAAGTCCGACAATTATTTTAATATAGTTTCTGTTTACACGTTATTTTTATAGATACAAATATACAAATATTTAAGTGAATATTCTGTTTATAATAAACAGTATTAACTACATTTACCGGGTGGAATGCCATAGAAAATATGTCCTCCGACAGGAATCGAACCTGTATTCTACACCAAACCGTCATATAGCCTGACGTGCTATACCATTTAGCTACATAGGATAAGAATTGTTTACAATAAAGGTATCTGATATGTCAGCATAATTTGTTCTTTTGAAATCAGCGTCATTGAACCTGCCTTGTCTGAAAAAGAAGAAATTCGCCTAAATTAAAATTTTAATAAAGGAAATGCACCACAAGACAAAATATGTCATATTTTGATGAAATTAATGTTACAAAAAAGCTCCTTTCACAGAAAGATTAAGCATAAGTTTTAGAACAAAAATTAAATGAAGCAACACGCAATGGCTACACACCAGTTTCAGGTCTATTCATTAATTTTAAAAATTAAATATTTTAGCAAAATATGTTCACAACAGTGATATTTTAATGGTTAATATAGTACAGCTTTTCAAAAATAAACGATGGCTTCACCCACTATCGAAAATCCTGTAACCCCTTAGGGTCGCAGGGACACCATATCTACTATGCAGTGATGTCTCATGGACAAAACTCTCCAGGCTGTATCGAATTTTCCTTCAACCAAGGCTATTTCGCCCAATCTGTCATTTTATTTTACCCATAGGTAAAGAGATGGATTCATATATTTCCCAAGGATATCACATAAGTGAACGTAATGAAACTGCTTCCGATTCCTCAAGCATAGCCTCTATCCATTACTCCATCGTACCTGCACGGGGTTCTATTATACTCAAGGATGCAATTTATTCCCAGAAACACGTGGCCGTATAATACTCAAGTCATATTATAGCGAGGAAAATAAGTATAATTATGTTGTATAATTTAGGTATCCGAGATATATTGATAACAAGAAGTAAGTAACATAGACGTACATGGAATTCAACATATTCATGCCATTGATCAATACATTTGATATAATGTTTCTACCTTTTCCTTTAACCCTTCTAAAAAATTCTGATATTTGGACGTCGAAATACAGCATTGATATGAAATAATTGGAAAGCTTTTCGACTTTTCAAACACATTTTAATGTTTGAAAACATGAAATAGATAGAACAACATCTAGACCAGAATAAATATATACTCGATTTCCAAGTTCTTCAAAGCACATCCTCCTGACAGCCATTTTTGGAGGTGTATCATTTTTCTAAAATTTTTCTTTTTTTTTTATTCCGAATAACTATTTAATAGGCACGGCCATTAAATATCGTAATCTGAATTAACTGTCCGGCTTTCTGAAGTGTTGTTCATCAAATCACTTCCTTTTTTTTCCAGATAACAGTAGCTATAAACTTTGCCGTCATCCATGAAATAAAAAGTAATTATTTGTACGGAAAGTAAGTACCTACGTACATCAAATTGTCTTTAAATTAAGTGGATGCAGAAGAATTATCGTTGAACTTTTAAAAGGTAAGCTTAAATATTAATACAATACTTAAATGCAGCAATCAATTTTGAGTTCTTCTGTAGTTTATTGTTGCCTATCGCATCTACACCTTCCTACCTATTGTTATGAAGGATTAATCAAGAAACTTCCGCAGAAAGTAAGCTTAAATGTCGGCCGATAGGGTGATGTTGAAGCTAATATATATATATATATATATATATATATATATATATATATATATATATATGGTGAGGAGAGAGATAAAATAAAACGAGAGTTACTGAAATCTTGAAAACAACGAAGGAAAAAAATGAAAGAAATTAGCTCTAAGCGGCCCAAGAATAAGGAAAATAAGAAACATAATGGAGCCGAACGCAGCTTAATAAAATACAAGCTGCTCAATTATCCAGGTATTTCCAGTAAGGAAAGCAATAAAGAACAGAGCTGGAATACAAACCAAAAACATCACAGTGATTAGAAGTTTTCAGATAGTTTTCACGTACACATACACACTGTCAGACGTACATACAGAGAGACACACATGCGGATATGTATATCGATATAATTCTATTCTTATATATATATATATATATATATATATATATAAAGCCTCTATCTCCCTCTTCAATCACACACACACTCTTTCTCTGTGTATGTATATATATATATATATATATATATATATATATATCAACCAACAATCTATCTCCATTATTGCGCACTCTTTCTCCACAAATATCGCAATTTTTAACACCATCTATTTATCTATCTATCTATCTATCTATCTATCTGGCTAGAAAGACAGATATATGTAATTACATCTACGATCGCTCTATTACCATTATTCCGCACTTTCCATAAATTAATGAGAATTTTAAACAAGTTATGCATATATAAACACACACCTATATATATATATATATATATATATACATACATATTCATACATATATATATATATTTTTGTGTGTGTGTGTGTGTTTGCGTGTAATATATATATATATATATATATATATATATATATATATATATATATATATATTAAAGAAATGGACAAGGTCCGACAATTTATTTATTAAAAGACATATTTTTATGTTTAACGTTGTTATTTTATAGATACAAGGCAAATGCTCTGTTTATGATAAACTGAATGTCATTTACGGCCTGAATGAAATTTTCATAGAAAATTTTCGTTCTTTGACAGGATTCGAACCTGCATCCTATTTCTCGACATTCAGGCCGGTAAATGTTATTTAATACTGTTTATCATAAACAGAGCATTTGCTTAAATACTTGTATCTATAAAATAACAACGTTAAACATAAAATATGTCTTTAATAAATAAATTGTCGGGCCTTGTCCATTTCTTAATATATGACGTCATTTGTTTACATTCGATACGCCAGAGCAGTTATGAATGTACTAGATTCATGGAAAGTTGGAGTTTATAAGCAGTAAATTCGACCTTGTCTACCGATTGGTTCTTTGTAGCTCAAGCGGTAAAAGCACGTCAGCGTATATGACGGTTCCGTATAGGATGCAGGTTCGAATCCTGTCAAAGAACGAAAATTTTCTATGAAAATTTCTCGGACATTCAGGCCGGTAAATGTTATTTAATACTGTTTATCATAAACAGAGCATTTGCTTAAATACTTGTATCTATAAAATAACAACGTTAAACATAAAAATATGTCTTTAATAAATAAATTGTCGGACCTTGTCCATTTCTTAATATATGACGTCATTTGTTTACATTCGATACGCCAGAGCAGTTATGAATGTACGAGATTCATGGAAAGTTGGAGTTTATAAGCAGTAAATTCGACCTTGTCTACCGATTGGTTCTTTGTAGCTCAAGCGGTAAAGGCACGTCAGCGTATATGACGGTTCCGTTTAGGATGCAGGTTCGAATCCTGTCAAAGAACGAAAATTTTCTATGAAAATTTCTCGGACATTCAGGCCGGTAAATGTTATTTAATACTGTTTATCATAAACAGAGCATTTGCTTAAATACTTGTATCTATAAAATAACAACGTTAAACATAAAAATATGTCTTTAATAAATATATATATATATATATATATATATCGACGGGATATAAAATTACGACATCGTGAAGGATCCTGCCTTTTTTGACTTGGATATAATCATGTGCATTCCAACTGGTCGTTTGTTTTGTTTTAAGGCATATCAATCCCAATGGGTTATTTAATGGCGAGATATTTTGTTTTGTCAAAAACCTATTTCTGGTAATAATTTTTTCCCCAAAAAACTATTGCAGGTAATATTTTTTTTTCCGCAAAAATGTATAGCTGGTAATAAATTTTTCTTCAAAAATTTATTGTTGGAAATAATTTTTATCCAAAGTATCTTTGGTATTAAAATCTCTTTTTACACTTTCATAGTGTTTTTACCGCAGTTTTTGGGTTAGCTATTTACCCATAGATGGGACCCTAGCAGGTGCTACCAACCCGGGTTAGGGCGGACCTGGGAACACCAGCAATTAAAAGGTGGTTCCACGCTACTCAAAACCTCCTGATCAGAGGCCTTGCTGTTGGACGTAGTTTATCGTCTTACCCAGGATGGCCAACTGGTAGTAGACATTCTGGTAAAATCTTAAAGACCTCGGTCATCCTGTGACGTAGTCACATTCAAATTGTTCATCTCCTGTGTCTGATCTATAAATGGTGATGTATGCAGCAATAAGATTCAGTTCGGCGTCTTGCTATCGAGACATACATACTACTTTCTTCGTTTGAACAGTTTTGGGGTCTTTGACGTGTTGCACGTTCATTGCTTGACTTGATGGAATTTAAAAGTTGGTATGATCTGTGAAAGGAATATTTCTACAGCTGTAAGCGAAGTTCTGGACGATTGTCTAGTACAGATGCTCGCTAAGATCGATTCATTGTAAGGTCGGCACTGGCAGACTTGCATGCAGGGCACAGAAGGTGGCAAATCTGTGACAACATTAACTATATAGCGTCGTTTATTTTCAGTAGATCTATAGAACAATATACAGCAGATTTATAACCAAAATGACACTATAGCCAATCGTGTCACGGAAGTCGCATCTACTAGACCGGATGGCTTGCTCTCTAACGATATCAGTTTTCAACTGCAAGATACAGAAATCGTTTTGACAATTATCATCTTGACAAAGAAGGTCACTAAGTAGAGAGGACTACGAACCGGGTTAGCAGACCCTGGGTTTCTGATGAATGACCTTTTTAGACGAAAACTGACATATCATGGATATGATAATGCCCATAATAGGGGAAATGAATGTGAGAGAATAAACCTTCCTAACATAGCACTCACCCATTATAAGGAAATGCAATGCAGAGGATTGATTATTGTTTTTTCGTTCTTTATTGCATAAATGTTGATCATTTATTGTATCACATATTTATTACTTGATTCTAAATTGTTTAATGTGTTGAAGCACACATGAACTTTATTTTATATGAGCATAGATTGAGAAAAAGTTAATTCCAAAACAGTAGCCGTCACTGCTCTTCATTAATGAATTGTTCACTCTGGCTACCGGCGATTGTTTACATCCGTATACAATACGTTAGAATTTCCCTTCCTCTCTAGCTTAGGGGTAGGATCTCCGACTGATGCCAAATCGGTCTGTTTTCGATCCCGG
>CAHIKZ030001358.1:1522500-1622500 GCA_903632075.3 Acanthosepion pharaonis | reverse complement strand
TAATTGACTGCTTATACTTCTCGATTTTTCTATTTTATATGCACTTTTTATTGGTAAAAGTATGTGCGTGTATGCGTTCGAGCGCATGCGCCTATTCGTTCCTCTGCGCGCGCATATGACCGAGCTAGCTGGAGACATTCATGACATTCATCACGCCAACCATTACGGCCCTGCAACAATGTTGGAAGGTCGTTAGGGTTGCATTCTGTGTCATAACATAGCTGGTCAGTGTAACAACATTTTCTAGATGATGTAGGAGAATATGGCATTGGAAATGGTGCCTGCTGTGATGCTACACCATGGCTAGGTGTCCAGAGAAGTAGGTCACTGTCTAGCGCATGTTTTGCTCGCCAGGAGTGTCTTTCCACTTAAGAGTGTAGAAATATCATGAATGGTTCAATAGAATTTAGCAAGATTTTTTTTTATCCAAGGCATGTTAAGTACAGGGTGTTGCAGCAAAATCCGACACTTGACAAAAAGAAAACGAAATAGGCAATAAAAACAAAAGTTGTATATGCAGACATCCGACATTTTGAAAGCTAACTAAAGTTTTTCTCTCTACCCTTTTCCAGGATTGAATATGAACGCAGAGCAGCGGTAGTTGCTTCTTTTCGCGTCAGGAAGAAGCCTGCGGAAGTAATGGCCTGGTTTGGGTTCAAGAGGACCATGGTCATGGACATTTGGAGAAAGTGGAAGGCGTGTGAGAACAAGGACGAGTTTACTGCCAGACGAAAGGCCCACAACGTTCGTTCTTCGGCCGTTAGGACCGACGAGTTCGTCGCCGCCGTCAAGAAGACAGCCAACAATGATGGAAGCCTGAGCTACGCCAAGATCGCCGCTGTCAAAAGTTGACGATCTGCCGAACGATTAAGAAGGACATTGTTTACTCCTACCGCATGTCTCACCGCATGCTCATCACGAATGCCTCCAAAGAGTCGAGGAAGATCAAGGCGGCGGCTTTGCTCAAAGAGCTGAAGCACGGGTCCACCGGAATACTGAGGTTCTTCTCTGGTGAAAAGAATTTCATCAAGGACAAGACAAGCAACAGACAGAACGACAGGTGGATCTGCAAATACATCGAGGAGGTTCCCGTCGTGAAGCATAAGAAGTTTCCCTTCTCCGTCATGCTCCTTGGCGTCATCATTAGCAAGGGGGACGTCATGCAAAGGGGCCTGAGAGTCACCTCTGAGATCTATCAGGAGGTCCTGAGGGGCATGATGAAGCCCTGGATGGACGAGATTGCCGCCGGACGCCCCTACATCTTTTAGCGACACTCCTCTCCTGCACACAAGGCCAAGACGACCCAGGCATGGCTACACAACAATGTTCCTCACCACTGGTCGCCGGACTTGTGGCCGCCCTCCTCACCCGACTGCAACCCCCTTGACTATTTCTTCTGGGGCGTGATCGAGGCCAAGACCAACAATCACGCTCACAACACGATCGACTCTCTGAAGGCTGCCAGCGTGGAAACGTTCGCCGCCATGGAATAGGACATGGTCACCAAAGCGTGTGACTCATTTCGCGCCCGCCTTGAGATGCTCGTCGCCGGCGGCGGCGGTTATATTGAAGAATAATGTCGTATGTAACTCTAACTGTTGCTAAATAAACTCTCGGGTCTCTGCATATACAACTTTTGTTTTTATTGCCTATTTTGTTTTCTTTTTGTTAAGTTTCAGATTTTGCTGCAACACACTGTATAGCTCCCAGCTCCCAGCATCCGGAGTGTAGGTTCTATCAAGCTTAGACTCTTGTTAATGCCCAAGCAGTGGCATCATATACTAAAACCACCTTTAGAGTAGCCCGAAAGCGTCTCCTCTTGAAGTTGTTTGGTGGATCAAATTTCCGGATTACATCCATTTTATTCAATGCGGCTCAGGCTTTAGCTATGCGAATTTTCACATCATTTTCAGTTGAATTTATCTAGCTTCCGAAGTATGTAAAAAATTCGTCCGATTTATTAATTCACCTGATAAAGTTTGCATTAATCCTTGCTTGTTGAAGCTTGTGAATTCAGTTTTAGAGGCACTGACATATAGTACAGCATCGTTAACAACATTTTCAGGATGATGTAGGAGAATATGGCATTGGAAATGGTGCCTGCTGTGATGCTAGGCCATCTTCATCGTCAATATCTATCAACTTTTTGACTTGGGAGTTTTGGTGATAAAGTAAAACCTAGATGATGATGTTTGTCTAGGATAGTTCTCAATGCGCAGTCAAGGGTGATAACAAAGACAAAAGGTTCAAGGGTGTCACCGTGAAGGATCTCTACTTTGCTCTTGGTGGCTTTGAACCTAAAACCCTGCTGGAAGACGTGGAATTACGCAACTTGATCCTTATTGCTGCCAACTCTCAGGATCATCGTCCCCTTCTAAATATCGTGTTCTTTCAGAGCTTGTGCGATCATGGTTCTTCATCTCTTGCAAATCTTAGCAACATTTGTCCCTTTGCCATTCCGCTACCCATTCGCACAAACTAATTAGGCAGGTAGCCCGCTACTTTTGACGTTCATGTCCTCGATATTCATTGTCAAATTCTCCATGCTCTCCTTCGTCTTAATATGTCCAAGAAATATTGATTGTCTCTTTTGGAATACGAGTATATGTGTCCTCTTTGATTCTATTTTGTTTAAGACTTCTCCATTGCTTACATACTCCGATCATCTAGTTCTCATCATCCTTCTGTAGGACAACATTTCTCTTGGCTCTAGTTTTCTTTTTATACCTCTGCAAAAGGGATTGGCCAGCATTCCGTGCCATATCATAGACGACGTAAATTTGGTGTGCATCCCTGTGTGTTCGGACATAGCTACAGTCTTATTTCTTGTATAATTGGCCACATTCAAAGAGTTGGCTGTTTCTGAGTTACGGTGATTGGCAGCTAGTGACAGAAGTGACAGAAGTGCATTGTATTTTTTTCATTTCCTGTGTCAGGGTGGAGGCTGTTTTTCATACGGCTGAAAGAAAATTTTGCGCATGCCGCTAAACATTAGGTGTGGTCGTCAACTACTTTTGACCATCTGGTGCAACATGTATAAACATGAGTATTCAGAAAAATTCTCAGCACACCGATTAAAAAAAAACAAAACATTCTTTCTATATGGGAATAAAGTTTCTCTACCGACACTTGAGTTTGAACGCAGATCGCCAGTGAGCAAACACAGGGGATCCCATTATTGAATTAAGTAGACCACGTGACCATAGAAGAATTGCATAACTAGGAATTAGCTTGGCGTCTCATTGATCACCATTTCTACTCTATCCTCTATTACTATACTGCTCTCTATTCTCTACTCAATTCGCTATACTATTTCTGTATTCAGATCACTATACGGATCACCATTTATATTCTATTACCACACAGACCGCTATTTTTACTCCATTCACTATACTATTTCTCTATACTGATCACTAGTCGGTGGCTACTATTCGAGCGAGTATTATCGAGCAAGTACTATTAGTGAGAGTGATATTCGAAGGCGTCTGACATCAGTATTGTTCAACGGCGTTACTATAGTTGTTTTGGCGATTACAAAGTCTCTGCTAGAACGAGCATTACGAAAGTGACAACGCGTATTCGTTGACATTACAAAAATGACAGTGAGTGTTCGTCGACATCTCAAAAGATAATGTGTCCTGATTTTTCCTCTTTCATTATTTTCTTCTCTTTTTTTCCTTTTTTTGTTTTTCCTCGTCTTTATTTCTTTTTCTTTATCAACTTAAATTTTCTGTTTGAATTACTTTGATGAGAAGTTATCATGATTACCATTATTTACACTCAGACAAATGTTCCCACTGTGACTATCACACGGCTTCAGCCGTTCTCAGCGTTTGTTGTGAACCTCGAAGGGTGCAATGTCCGAAACGTTACCTGTTTTTAATGTCTTTTGTCGCTCTATATTTTTTGTCTTTCTTTCTTTCTTTCTTTCTTTCTTTCTTTCTTTCTTTCTTTCTTTCTTATCTTTTTCGTTTCCTTCGTTTTTTCATTCTCCTATATTATGTCGCTTTCTCCTGCCCTTTTTGTCTCTTTCTTCTTCTTCTTCTTCTTCTTCTTCTTCTTCTTCTTCTTCTTCTTCTTCTTCCAATTGTTATTTCTTCATTCTCTTTCTTCTTCCACTTCTTTCGCTTTTCGCATCTTCTGCTTCTTCATTGTCTTTTTCTTATACCTTTCTTTTACTCATTTCCCTTGAAAACGTTCATTAAATTCTGTTGAATCTTATACAGATAGATAGATAGATAGATAGATAGATAGATAGATAGATAGATCAAGTGAGAGTGCGGGAGGGAAAGACAAACGATGCTAGTATCTGAGAAAACATGTCATTGAAAAAGGAATATTCCTCTGTGGTTAGATAGATAGATAGATAGATAGATAGATAGATAGATAGATAGATACATGCATACATTGATCAAGTTCGAGTGTGAAATGGTAAACAGAAACGAATCTAGAATCTGAAAAATCTTGTGACAGTAAAAGCAATATTCCAAAATACGTGGATAGTTATATATATATATATATATATATATATATATGTCAGAATAATAAAAATTACAGCGATAACAATATCTACGAATTATTGTAGACAAAATAATTGCGCAAACAATCGTTAATTTCACAATAACAAAACAACATAACAAAAAAAAAAAACATACAACTAAAAAGAAACTAACTATATGTAGGAATCGATGCTCCTCATACAATTACAAATATCACATATATTATTAATGCAATTGTTATTTATTTATTTCATTAGCAACAAATAACGTAAGACTTATTTCGATTAGCAGCGTTACTCAGAACGATTACATCATTACTTATTTCATAATTTTTAAAACAGTAAATTGATTAGTGCGTCACATAAAAGAGAGTTTTTCAAACCTTATAAAAGTGGGTTGAAAGCATTAAATCGAATGTAAAAACATGGAATGATGCACATTTTTTATTGCTATGAATTTAAATTATTTGTGCTAACTTTTCGGCAAGGTATAGATTTTACATTTTTTTCATTTCATGACATCCTAACTTTTTGTCCCTCCACAGTGTATTCTCTTATCTCTAATTACCTAGCGTTAACTACGTTATCTTGCAACCCATGCATCGTTTTTTTTCTTCTTCGTAAAATACCATGTTTTTCAGCCTCTCGTGTACATTTCTTTTTTCGTTATTAGCGAATGTTCATCTGAAGATGAAAATGAAATTGAAGAATTCACTTGAGAAAAATTGACTGGCATGTTTTTCTCTACAATGAAACGAACAGAGGGAAAAGTATTTTATTAAACTTGTTTTCAATTACTAAAAGGTTACAAAAACTATAATAACGTTCTTAGGTGATAATAAAATACGTAACAGATGGCTATAAAAAGGCACTGTTGATTATTTACGGCTAATTTGTTTAAATAATGCACTGACTGTTGTTGGCGTCACGTGGCAATAATTGTAAGTAATGTGATGTATTAAAATAAGTAACCGACTAATTGTTTTAAGTTCTCTGAATATCGGTGCTTAATTTATTTAGCAATTCTTTTATGTATCATTTCCTTACAAAACGTTGGCGATCGCGTCTCTCCACAAATTCCATTTGTTCATAAGAACTCATCAAGTGATTTACTCGCTTTTTTTTCTCTCTTTTGCTTTTATTGTAGTATCTCGTGTGAGTGTTAAATTTTCCAAACCCTTTTCCTCTTTATATGTTTCTGAAAATTCCAACTATCACTTTCTGATTGTTAGCATAATTATCCTTGCCGTTACTATTTTCCTTAAAGCTTCCTCGTTAGTCACCTGTTATATCCACACTGGTCCCAGCCTTCGATCATAAATCTGTAGTTTCTTCATCTCTGTGGAATCAGTCCGTCACTCATTGCCATATAGATGATCGGATGTTACATAGCAATCAAGCACTGTTTTCTCTGTTTCTAAGTATATTTTTCTACCATTTGGCTTAGTTTCTGGAAGACATCTTTCGCTATTGCTATATTCCTTCAGATTTATGTCACATTTCTGTAGTCCTGGGTATGACGCTAAACTACATCAGGTAGCAAGGCCTCTTATCGAGAGATTGGAGATTTGAGAAGAGTGAATCCACCTCTTAATTTCTGTTGTTCCCAGGTCCACCCTGAAGCAGTGTGGTAGCATCTGTTAAGGTCCCAGCTATGTACAAATAGTGAAACCCCGAACAAAGACAAAACTCTTTGAAAGTATAAAGATACATTTTTATATTAAAAATACCAGCAATATATCTTTACATAAAAAACAAATCATCAACAACATCTATACATATTAAAATGGCCAACAATATATTTTATCTGTAGTTCAAGGCATGCAAATATGTTCCATATGTTTATTTTTCGGTAATAAATAACCCACATAGATTGATCTTGACTAAACAAAATCAGACAACCAACGCGAAAGAATTTTTTCATGATATTAGTCCATATAATATCTTACGATTTCTTAAAGAAATCAAACTGTATTCCAAAATATAAAAAAACTACAACATAAAACACACATGTCTCCGCCTCTAGTAATTATGTCCACACAAACATGTATATGCAAAAAAGCTGAGTATTATCTACCATGTATTCAACTGTAAAGGCAGAATAACATCTATCATAATTTTATTACTTCAACGTCCCCAAGGAAAGTAACTTTCGGCATTAAATGACCCATGAAGACGTTGATATATCGTTAAACAAATCGATATATCAATTACATTTCTGTCACACTTCCCGTCGACTGTCGCTACAATACCCAGATATTTAAATCACTTTTACCTGCTTGATTTGAACTCCCCAACAAGTTTTGACTGTCTATTATGTACCTGGAGAAACATTACTGAGGAATAACTTGCGTGTGCGTAAGATCTCGTGCTTTCTCGTTAGGAAGTGTTTTTTTTTTTCATCAATCATTTTATATGTAAATGGGTATTCGCTTTTATAATTCAAATGGCAGAAATTTTTGTGTTCATTATAAATGTATTATTATTGGATTCTACAAGAACGTCTGGAAATAGGATTTTATTGTTATTGCTAAGTTCACACGTTATTCCTGAAAGAATTCGGTAACGTAAAACACTAGTCAATAAATAGACAACGAAATCAAATTCTTTCTAAGACAAGCTACAATAATGCAATGACAATAAACAACAGTAGCAATATTAATATATTCTCTCGCAACTTGATGCATGGCAATAACAAACAAAACAAATTGACTCTTCGTAATATTATTAAATATGCGTTACTCTAGTCTAGAAAACTAAATATATCCAATTAATTACGTAATAAAAAGATAACAGCAAATATCATTATCAGCAACAACATCTCTCATGCAAAGTCCAAACTAGATTTCGATGGAGGACGGACAATATGTATCCAGAACTGTTTCCTGGCAAAATAAATAATAATAATAATAAAAATTCACCAGTCTCTCATTAAAACTACTGACCTGTCTTACATCTCTCAGACCATAGCTTCATACGGGACCATTTAAAAGCAACACGAAAGTTTTACAAACTTCGATACGCAACGTACTCATCGAGATACAAATATAATAAACGCCTCTAACTGTAAAAAAAAAAAATGTCTAAAAATGATAGAAACCTTAGGAGGAAATAAGTCAACAACAACTACGAACACGGCCTCAGCTTGCAGGTCTTCTTCAGAAATTAAAAATGTGTCTACTGTTTGGCAACCTACACACCATTTACAATAATAAAAAAATCTTTTAAAATTGCTAATGGATTAGCAGAAAGTCCTCCGAATATGCAATCCTTTGACCAATTTTTGCACAAAGAACCCAAAAAGAAATCTCTTATTTGCACACAAGAATAAAAAAAAAACAATAAAAGGGATTGTTAGCTAAAATGCAAATCTATCTATCTCTCTCTCTCTCTCTCTCTCTCTCTCTATATATATATATATATATATATATATATATATATATATATATATATATATATATATATTGTATTTAGCAATCCTTGTTTATATATATTTCGTTAAAGACAACTGGCAAGTTACTGCGATTAAGCTTTTTATTTCATTTTTCTTATGTTCGTACAATTGTTTTCTTTTCTGGACACAAAGTGTGTAAAAACTGTCCTGATGTTCTGATATTTTCGAGCGCTTTCGGTTATACTAATAGCCATTATAAATGACGATTTTATTTTACTTTTTAACTCAATGTATGGCTTATGTATATGTATTTAGAGTCATTGTGCTGTTTTATTTTCAAAACACAATCAGCACATTCTGGACTTGTTCGTAGCAAACGTTATTTAGCATTGGGTTTTGATTTTTTATTATTAGGACTTATTTTAATCTTTTTTTTTAATGTATATGAGATTATTATGCGTGTATTTTCTACTAATATGTTTCGGATGGAATATTTTAATTTAATGTGTGTGTTCAAAAGTGTTCTATTGTATCTGCGGTGGTATAGGTGTAACGTAAGACGTCTAGATAGGCATGTAGTAGTGTAACCAATGTTTGCTTTAATCAATAAAGACAAAAAGATAACAGCTGACCATAGCTTCATCAAAGCAAATGTAATGTGTGAATCGGACGGCAAGTGAACCTGTCTACTTCTATGCATTATTTGATAAGAGTAACTAAGCTCCTAACTGAAAATCAGTTAAAGTATTTCAAAAGTAAAATGAATAATATACTATTTATTATTCATTTTACTTATGAGGAAATGGGGGTTCCAAACTTGGTTAATGTAAGAGCCACAAGTTCAAGTGTTTGTGAACCGCAACACATGGACAATTTTTACACATGCGTTTTTGTTACATGCACATTAACACTAAACTTATGTGCTAATACAATGGGGTCTCAATTCATACCTAATCAATAATTATAAATTTTGAAACTTTTCTTGTTTACTTTTTATATTAACTATGATGTAAAAAGAAGCCAGTCAATATATTTCAACGAGCTGCCTATTAAAGGTCAAAAAGTCGCATATGGCTTGCCAGCTGCAGTTTAGCCAACCCTGTATATATAGATAAAAGTTTAAAAATATACGCTATTAAAATTTAGAAAGAGAATCATTATAGATTTCTGCTCTGTCCTACTTATTTACCAATTACTCGTACACGTTGCCAAAATACCAACTTGTAAACATCAATTAAAATTACTAGTGCGATGATACAACAATTATCTTTAACTGTAGTTCCATATTTTTCATATCTGTTGCGTCAAGAGATATGAGTTTTGCATTTAATTTATCTTTGATAAACTAGAGTTAGATCCGGTGGGAAAATTCAACGCAACTTCGTTTAAGATCTAAAAATATGTTTCTTGGTCATGTTGAAAATAGATACCTCCGTTCCATCAAACAACAATATTCAATACACTGACAAATTGTAAACTTATAGGTATGTAAGATGTAATATGGATTTAATCAAGAATCTATAGTTAAATAGCAGACGCAGTTGACCAGATATGACACAAATATTCAATACACGGACAAATAGTAGACTTATAGATATGAAAGATAGAATCTGAATTTAATCAAGAATCTATAGTTATAAAATAATGTCTGCTATTAGAATACACCTTCCTTGTATCTGCTTTGTAATATATTATTATAATAGTCACATTCTTTCTGACTTTTGTCAGCATGGCTGATGCTAACCTCCAGGAAACTGACTCCTTGCAGCTTCTCAGGCTAACGTTCTCGGCTGTCATGAAGTGCAAAAATTATAATGAATCCATTGCTGGGTAAGGTGCTAAAAATGTTGGTTCACGGTATCGTGCGAGAAAATTTGTTCTCTTCAGAATCTATCATACATATCTGTTAGTCTACCATTCTTTCATGCTTAGAATATTGCTGCCACATATGGTCCGGGGCTCCTGATATTTACATTGAGCTCCTACATAAAATCCAAACGTGCAATATTATTGGTCCTGATCTAGCGGCTCGGGTTCAGTCACTTTTCCACTGCCGTAAAGTGCCATCTCTGAGTCTTTTCTATAAATAATTTCATTGCAAAAAGGTTCGTCTATGAAACGGAGGTGCTGAATTTGACACTAGTCAGCTAAGTCACAAATTTGATATTTTGTATCAAAATATATATATATATATATATAATTTAATTGCCCTCTTTTTAATTAATGCTGTAGACGTTAAACTATATATATTATTTTCGTTCTCATTAAATTCGGATATATATACCGTCATCCACAGACAGACTGTTTCGCAGCTCATCAGTGTGGCTAGACATCCGGTTGCCTCCAGCTAGGGTCGAAAACCGACTGAACTGGTGTCAGTCGGAGATTCTAACCATTAAGCCATCGGCGCACGGTAGGGATAAAAGTGGATTTTTAGCGTGTTTATCTTTATAAATACGCCCAGTGACCGGGAGTCTGCATTTTGTGAAGAATCTCTCTCTCTCTCTCTCTCTATATATATATATATATATATATATATATATATATATATATTGAGATCCTTCACAAAATGCAGAATCTTAGCTTCATATCAATAACGGATATATATATATATATATATATATATATATATATATATATATATATATATATATCCGTTATTGATATGGAAGATATATATATATATATATATATATATATATATATATATATATATATATATATATATTAGACAAACCTACCATTTTTCACAAAACGGATCGTCAGGGAAACTTTCCTGACGATCCGTTTAGGTGAAACCTAGGTAGGTTTGTCTGGCTCACTAGGTGTATCTAGGTCTGCTCTACGGTTGTATTGAGCTCTTTTGTTAGTTAGTTGTTACTCGTATCAGGGGTTTTTCTTTGGTCTTCAGACCTGCATCTGTGCGATTTTTTTGTCGGCAGAAGTCCATGTTTGTATCTCTTTCTTTTTTAAAACCTTTTTTTCCTCGAGATTGATTTGATTAGCAAATCAAAAATTCGAGGTTTTTTTCGAAACGAGTCTAGTTATCTATATTTATATGTATATATATATATATATATATATATATATATATATATATATATATATCCGTTATTGATATGGAAGCTAAGATTCTGTATATCAATAACGGATATATATATATGGACGTCGCTATTATTTACATTCCACAATCAGATGCCAGTTTACTTGGAATGAAACAATGCAGTCATTATTAAGAATTCTTGAAATGAATGCATGCGAGAGAAGAAACAATCAATATAGAACCTACGGTTACATCTATCAGTTTCAACAGTAGAAAGATGAAATCTAGCTGTCACTGTACTACTAAACTTTAATTCAGGAATTCGAGGCATAAAAGAGGAAAACTCACAATTGCTATGAGAATATTTATAGAAAAGCCAGACTGAAGCTACGTTACGGCCGTTGGGAAGTTATTCAAGACAAGATGCAAGGCCAAGACAGATAACATTGCAGATTATTCTTTGTATTTTATCAAAAATCTATGAATAAAGTGCACACACACTTGACCAGATGACAATATTCAATATACGGTAAAATTGTAGACTCATAGATATGTTACATGGAATCTGGATTTTATCAAAAATCTATAGTTAAATAGCAGACATACTTGACTAGACATGGCAACAATATTCAATACACGGACAAATTGTAGATTTATAGATATGTAAGATGGAATCTGGATTTAATCAAGAATCTATAGTTAAATAGCAGACATACTTGACTAGACATGGTAACAATATTCAATACAAGGTCAAATTGTAGACTTATAGATATGTAAGATGGAATCTGGATTTAATCAAGAATCTAGAGTTAAATAGCAGACATACTTGACTAGACATGGCAACAATATTCAATACAAGGACAAATTGTAGACTTATAGATATGTAAGATGGAATCTGGATTTAATCAAGAATCTAGAGTTAAATAGCAGACATACTTGACTAGACATGGCAACAATATTCAATACAAGGACAAATTGTAGACTTATAGATATGTAGGATGGAATCTGGATTTAATCAAGAATCTATAGTTAAATAGCAGACATACTTGACTAGACATGGTAACAATATTCAATACAAGGTCAAATTGTAGACTTATAGATATGTAAGATGGAATCTGGATTTAATCAAGAATCTAGAGTTAAATAGCAGACATACTTGACTAGACATGGCAAACAATATTCAATACAAGGTCAAATTGTAGACTTATAGATATGTAAGATGGAATCTGGATTTAATCAAGAATCTAGAGTTAAATAGCAGACATACTTGACTAGACATGGCAACAATATTCAATACAAGGACAAATTGTAGACTTATAGGTATGTAAGATGGAATCTGGATTTAATCAAGAATCTAGAGTTAAATAGCAGACATACTTGACTAGACATGGCAACAATATTCAATACACGGACAACTTGTAGACTTATAGATATGTAAGATGGAATCTGGATTTAATCAAGAATCTAGAGTTAAATAGCAGACATACTTGACTAGATATGGCAACAATATTCAATACACGGACAACTTGTAGACTTATAGATATGTCAGATGGAATCTGGATTTAATCAAGAATCTAGAGTTAAATAGCAGACATACTTGACTAGACATGGCAACAATATTCAATACACGGACAACTTGTAGACTTATAGATATGTAAGATGGAATCTGGATTTAAACAAGAATCTATAGTTAAATAGCAGACATACTTGACTAGACATGGCAATAATATTCAATACACGGACAACTTGTAGACTTATAGATATGTAAGATGGAATCTGGATTTAATCAAGAATCTAGAGTTAAATAGCAGACATAATTGACTAGACATGGCAACAATATTCAATACACGGACAACTTGTAGACTTATAGATATGTAAGATGGAATCTGGATTTAATCAAGAATCTATAGTTAAATAGCAGACATACTTGACTAGACATGGTAACAATATTCAATACAAGGTCAAATTGTAGACTTATAGATATGTAAGATGGAATCTGGATTTAATCAAGAATCTAGAGTTAAATAGCAGACATACTTGACTAGACATGGCAACAATATTCAATACAAGGACAAATTGTAGACTTATAGATATGTAAGATGGAATCTGGATTTAATCAAGAATCTAGAGTTAAATAGCAGACATACTTGACTAGACATGGCAACAATATTCAATACAAGAACAAATTGTAGACTTATAGATATGTAAGATGGAATCTGGATTTAATCAAGAATCTAGAGTTAAATAGCAGACATACTTGACTAGACATGGCAACAATATTCAATACAAGGTCAAATTGTAGACTTATAGATATGTAAGATGGAATCTGGATTTAATCAAGAATCTAGAGTTAAATAGCAGACATACTTGACTAGACATGGCAACAATATTCAATACAAGGACAAATTGTAGACTTATAGATATGTAAGATGGAATCTGGATTTAATCAAGAATCTAGAGTTAAATAGCAGACATACTTGACTAGACATGGCAACAATATTCAATACACGGACAACTTGTAGACTTATAGATATGTAAGATGGAATCTGGATTTAATCAAGAATCTAGAGTTAAATAGCAGACATACTTGACTAGACATGGCAACAATATTCAATACACGGACAACTTGTAGACTTATAGATATGTAAGATGGAATCTGGATTTAATCAAGAATCTATAGTTAAATAGCAGACATACTTGACTAGACATGGTAACAATATTCAATACAAGGTCAAATTGTAGACTTATAGATATGTAAGATGGAATCTGGATTTAATCAAGAATCTAGAGTTAAATAGCAGACATACTTGACTAGACATGGCAACAATATTCAATACACGGACAACTTGTAGACTTATAGATATGTAAGATGGAATCTGGATTTAATCAAGAATCTAGAGTTAAATAGCAGACATACTTGACTAGACATGGCAACAATATTCAATACACGGACAACTTGTAGACTTATAGATATGTAAGATGGAATCTGGATTTAATCAAGAATCTATAGTTAAATAGCAGACATACTTGACTAGACATGGTAACAATATTCAATACAAGGTCAAATTGTAGACTTATAGATATGTAAGATGGAATCTGGATTTAATCAAGAATCTAGAGTTAAATAGCAGACATACTTGACTAGACATGGCAACAATATTCAATACAAGGACAAATTGTAGACTTATAGATATGTAAGATGGAATCTGGATTTAATCAAGAATCTAGAGTTAAATAGCAGACATACTTGACTAGACATGGCAACAATATTCAATACAAGGACAAATTGTAGACTTATAGATATGTAAGATGGAATCTGGATTTAATCAAGAATCTATAGTTAAATAGCAGACATACTTGACTAGACATGGCAACAATATTCAATACACGGACAACTTGTAGACTTATAGACATATAAGATGGAATCTGGATTTAATCAAGAATCTAGAGTTAAATAGCAGACATACTTGACTAGACATGGCAACAATATTCAATACACGGACAAATTGTGGACTTCTAAATGTATAAGACAGATTTGCGTGTGAAAAATTGTAATGTTTGATGTCGACAACCAGTGATCTTCTGAAGAAATGAATGAATGAAAGTTTACAAGGTGAGTGGGAGTGGGTAGGAAAGGTGAACCATTAATGAGAAATATAGGTGAAAAGGGATGTGTTTACATATATTTGTTTTAAAACACGACGCAAAATGTAGGATACATAATGAACTGATATGGTTCACGCGCTCGTTGGACACAGACAAAGTTAGGAAAGTGAAAATTTAATCAGAGTTAAAAGGTTGTTTAACCTTCGGAAAGTCAGAAAAAGCTGTTTCTCGAAAAAGTTAAGCAAGAAAGCTGAGTGATTAAGAAAATGTAACTTTTAAAGTCTCCAATTTTTTTGACATCAGCGTGAAAAGACATAAAACAATAAAAGAAACAGAAAATTTATTACCTACTGAGTTTTTACGGTATCAATGTGTTTATCGAATTATCTGTATTCAGTACTCACGAAAATTATCGCAGACCAGACACACAGTCAATGAGAGAGAAAGGGTGTGAGACAGAGAGACAGACAGACAGATCGACGGGCCAAAAACTAAATGGGACAAGATAAAGAGGGTGAGTGAGTGAGAGAGAGAGAGCAGGGCAGTCAGAGATCGAAACAGAGTGAGACAGACAGACAGAGAACAAAATGGGAAGAGCGAATGAATGAGAGGAAAATAGTGAGACTTTGAAATAGAGAGAGAAAAAGATAGTCAGAGATCAAATTATAGAGAGAGGGGGAGAGAAAGAGAAGAAAAAGTAACGAGAGAGAGTGTGTACTTGAGAGACAGAGGACCAAATGAAGGGAAAAGGATACAGAAAGACAGACAGAGAAAAATGACGAGAGAGAGAGAGAGAGAGAAAAAGTGAGAGAGAATGGAAGACACAGACGGAAAACGAAGTTTAGGGTGATAGATACAGAGTGAGAGAAAAAGAAAGAAAGAAATTCACAGAGAACAATATGGACAGAGTGTGTGAGAGAAAGACAGAAATCGAAATGAGGAGAAAGGAAGCGACAGAGAAAATGTGGAGAAAGAGATAGTGTGAGAGAGAAACATACATCTTGTGGCCTCCGCCGAGATTGAACTCACCAATACTTTGATTGGTGTAGTTCATAATCTTGTCAAATAGCTGAATTCTTGATGCTTCGCTAGGGCTATCAAGGTTGTTTATATCGTGACACCAACACTAAATGGATTGCCACCCAAGGCTCAGAGAGACTCCATTCACCCTCCTCTAAGAGCAGGTTTTGAATTCAGAGTTTTCCTTCTAGACCAGTTGCCATCCAAGAACCCAGTCTGTCCTGGAGGGAGAAGAAAGAGGATTCACACCTTTTCCAAGGGTATTAGTACTTAAGTGAATGTAATGGATTCGACTGGAATTCGAACTCGGCTCTCCGATTCCTCAATCCAAGCCGCTATCCATTACTCCACCGTGCTTCCTACAGAGAGAGAAAACAGAAGATGAAATGAAGGAAGACATATACTGGTGAGAGAAAGAGGAAAGAGAGAGAGAGATTGAAAGAAAGAAAACGAAATGGGGAGAGAGAATTAGAAAGACAGACAGACAGGAAACAAAATAGAGAGAGATCAAGAGAGAAAGGGGGCAAAAAGTGGAGAGAGAAACGGTGTGAAAGAGCAAGACAGAGATCGAAATGGAAAGAGACAAACAAAAAATTTGGAGAGAGTGTGTGTGTGTGTGAGAGAGAGAGAGAGAGAGAGAGAGAAGGAGAAAGCGAGAAAGAGAAAGAGAGAAAATGAAAAAGAGTGAGAGAGAGAGAGAGATGAAAAAGGCAGAGATAGATAGAAAGGGGTAGAGAAAGAGAGACAGAGAACAAAATGGAGATAAAGTAAGAGAAAGAAATATGGAGATTGGGAACATGTATATAAAGACACGCTTCCACATAGAAGCAGAAATCCGCTCACACAGAAACACGTTCACACTCACATCCACACATACCACCTACACGCAAATAAGCGCATACACACAGACAGGCACATGTGATCAAATCCACGGGTGCAAAATTATATATTTTGCTTTTGCACTTCATGACCTTCATGACTAATTAAGCGGAAATATTCATTTGTATGTTAAATGTAAGGAACGTTTTAAGAAAGGAAGGACAATTTATTATACAATAGCACCAAAAATCAGTGTTTAACAAAGGTTGGATGGCTCGGCTGCCTTTGGCCTAGAAATGCAATCTAATACAGCCGTGCAGCCTCGCGTCCATTACAATTTGCTCGGCCGTATGTAAAAATCATATCTGCCTGCTCACAATATGAATATCCCGCCATTGGTAAACGAAACACTTTCCATTTAACTCACTACAACACACGTTAAAGACAGTCTAGCTATTAATGTACACAAATGACAAATGTAACCTAGTCCAAATGGCAACACAGCGCCAGCTACCGTAACGTAAAGCGATAGATTTGCAGACATGTGTTTATGTGGAAATATGTGGACCAATAAATCCGTAACTAATTTATTTATTTTTTATCTTGGAATATGTCTGTCACATTTTATTATGCAAACCGCTGCTGATAAAATGTTCATAACTATATTATAATAGGTGAATTTAAGTTTACATCACTTAGAAATATTCCCGCTGAATTATTTGGCTATGTGCATCTTATTATGCAACTCGATCGTTGTACAATATATTGTAAATAAATTTATAGAATATTCTTCAAATCTACAAAACAACCATTCGCACTTGCATCGAATACTGCTGCCATATATGGTCTGGAGCCCCCGCTGTTCGTCTCAAGGTCCTCGACAAAATCCAGAGTCGGATATGCAATGTCATAGGTCTTGATCTGGCATCTCGTCTACAGTCACTTTTTCATAGACGTGCCGTAGCTCCCCTATGTCTTTTCTACAGATACTTTCTCGGTAACTGGTTCGACGAGCTACTTTCGCTGGTTCCAAAACTGCATGAATTTAAGCGTGCTATTAGGTTGGCATCTCAGTCCCACCCTTTCTCTGTCGAAACGGTTAAGTGGAGCCGTCTCTTCTACTCCAACAGCTTCATGTCTCGCACTTCCCGTCTATGGAACTCCCTTACTCTTACTCGCTTCCCTGATAGCTATAGTCTTCAAATATTCAAATGCAATGTCAATCGACATCTCCAGATGCTTTGATCTAATCACCCGTCTTTCACTTCATCCTTTTCTCTATAAGACCCCTTTACTCTTGCTCTCACTCTCTGTAACCCCTTGCGTGCTAGTGACACTCCGCCTTGCTTGGGGTGAAATGCTTAAAAAGATAAATACAGTCATTGATATTTATTTTTTATTTAGCTTCAAATACATACAGTTTGGTATATTCGAATCTTGAGGATTGGCGTTACAGGGTACCGAACAAAGAATTGTACCAAATAAGAGAAACTACATCACTTGGGAAATTCCAAAAACAACAATTAAAATGGTTATTACTTTAACTCGAAGAGAACGTAATGACATAATCAAGACGTTGACGTTCCACACAACATCAAACAAAAGGTTAGGAAGGAAACTGCCATCAATAGTGGAAAGAGCGATAACAGTTAATGGACTTGAGAAAAATATTTTTCTGAAAAAATATTTTAAGAGAAAGATTTTATAAATTTAAACCGACAGAAGTACTGGCTGCTCAGTAAATGAATGCCGTGTTTATTTTTAAAGAAACAGCTAACATCGCCATTACCATAGGCCGGAAAAATACAAGAACAAGACGGAAATAAGATATTGAATTTGTATTAAAATTAAAAGATTAAATATCTGAAGATTGTTGTTGACAAGAAAGCAAGAAGTCTGAAGGGAGTCCCACAGGTGAGAAGTGCGAGAAAATAAAATAATCAGAATAGAACACACTGTACGATTGCATCTAGCTAGTTCAAAAATAAAACGGTGAGACCTATTTACCAATCTAGTATCACCCTTACATTCATGCAGTCAAAGCTGACCAGAAATTTTTTCATGAAACTATTTCTAGAATTCGCAGAGGATACTCACGTCTGGTCATGTCGGTGAGAAAGTGACTGAAGTCGTAAAACGGAGTCAGGATCAATTACATTAAAGACGGTTCTTTTTTTTTAAAGTTTTTTCAGGAATTTCGAGATAAATAATAGGAGCACCAGACCAGATATGGCAGCGATATTCAATGCAAAGACGAATGGTAAATTTATAAATGTGCAAGATGGATTCTGACAAGTGAACCAACTTTCCGAGGAGTCGATCTGAACATTTAGTCTTACTGTCTTTTGGTAATTTAAAAACACTAGCAGCATAGACCATACAAAAAACGTACGACTCATACAGCAATCGCTATCACTTGACTTAAAATATTTTTGCCCTTCCTTGCCTTTAAAGGAGTGCCCTTCGCCGTGCTGATGTTGCTACATGCCTTACTTCTTGCCTATCTCACACTGCAAATTTTTCTAAGCTCTATACTAAACATTAAATCTGTTACGAAAAAAGAACTGAACAAAATAAACATAAAACGATCAGCTTAAAAAAAAAAAAAGAACTCGTAACTGGAAAAACCGAATGAAAAAAGAATGTTAACAACAAATACTTTTTCACACCCAACCCAGTTCTGCGGAATCAGAATCAACGTTGAGTTTAAGCAAGCGAATGAGCCAATCGGAGTAAAGTGCCATGCAGATTTAAATTTTTCCCACTTGTGACGAATGCAGCTATCGATTTTTTGCATGCTAACATGCTAGTTAAAATTTGTGTCAGTCAGCTGTTGGCTCTCACGCTGGCCAATAGAATCTTCTTGCCTATTCGTGGCACCCGCTTTAGGCTCTCACTCTAGCCAGTGCGAAATGGCCTCAAACTACATGAAAACTGCCGTAGAAGCATGAAAAAAATCGATTATTTCCACTATCGATGGGAGTTTGGAAATGTAAAGTTGGTCTTGGCCTTTCCGCTAACTTGGAGCATGTGCATGTAAATTTTGGTGCAAATCCTTTGAAAATTGCGGCCGTGCATTCGTTACACACACACACACACACACACACACACACACACACACACACACACACACACACACACATCCCGTTTTTATAGATAGCGATTCTCGTAAAACATTTTTTTTCAGGAAAATAGGTGGCTCAACTCCAGTAACTGTTATTGATCCTTCACGTATTTTGTTTAAGGTAGTGTGGAAAGTCAACATCTTGATCATACCATTTTTTTTCTCTTCCATTTACATATGCAATCCATTTTAGTCGTTGTTGCTTTTAGAAGTCTCCAAGTGATGTGGCCTTTGTTATTTGCTAAAGTTCTTACGAAACAGAATAAAACTGATGGTTGCATCCACCTAGTTCAACCGTAGAACGGTGAGACCTATTTGCCAAACTACTCGAACGCTAAAATTCACGCTGCCCTCTCATACGATCTATCTATCTATCTATCTATCTATCTATCTATCTATCTATCTATCTATCTAATGAGGAATATTGCTTTTTCAGTCACATGTTTTCTCAAATTCTAGGTTCTTTTCTGTTTTCCCCCTCACAATCTTGATCTATCTATCTATCTATCTATCTATCTATCTATCTATCTATCTATCTATCTATCTACTCAAGACACAAACTTGTACGGCTATGATTAACATGTTGACCGCCAGAGGTTAATGACGAAATACGACTTCAAACACCATCTATGTAATATCCAACTTAGGCAATAACACATTATATAGCTTTAGCTTAAATCTTAGCATTATTTTCACAGTAAATGTATGACTGCGAATAAACTTCGTTGGTGAAGACCGTAGATGAAAATATATCATAAAAATACCAAGCACGAGATAACTCGTCGTCGGCTTTATAATAATTCGTGAATGTGTTAAAATCTGATTCTCTAAAATTTCTATAAACATTTAAATTCTGGTTCTGAGAATTTGAACTGAACAAAAACTTGCGAGTTTTTCTTTGTTCTTACTACGGCGTTAGTAAGAATGAAAGCAAAAATCGCAGACTTCACGTAGCGATATACGATTATTCTGGTACAAGACTTTGCGCCCCGAGTGAAAATCGAACCGTCTGCGTGACTAGATTGTGAATGATCGCACTAAGTCACATGTGTATCGCCCTCCCATTGAAAATCGAACTAACAACGCTGACGCGACTAGTTGCTTAGGGTACCAGGCTCCATTCTTCCACTTATCTTAGGTTTAGTCTACACCACGTCCTATTATGAAATGCCATTCAGTAATTTCAACCTTCATGCTTAATATTGTTGGATGAATGTGTAGTATAATGGTTAGCCACGGTTCACCATGTTCGAATTTCAGACGTATTCCTTACAGTCACTTTCGCACAAATATACTTCCGAAATGTCTATTATCTATTAGCTCCCATCTATGGGTTAAATAATAGGGCAGATTAAGCGCTTCAGCTTGGTTGGCAAGCATGCTGGAATAAGAAAAAATAAATTTAAACTATATATATATATTTTTATTAGACATTCAATAGTATTTAGTGTTTATAATTCATTCAGTACTGCTGGTCATTTATAAACCGCTTTTTGTTCAATATTTGTTCATGTTAAAAATTTCTGTGTTTCATATAAAATTTAAATGGAAGAATCTATCGGAAGAAAAAAGTGAACAACAGAATGACAAGGACAAGAATAAAGCCAAGTTGAAGCAGGAAAATCACTTAAGAGACAAAAGTATCTGAGTGCCTTACATGAAGGGCTTGTACAAATAAGACTGTAATCTAAGGGACGTAGGTGTATAAAGAACTGATTAATTAAATGGTTCATTTTACTCAGGAACTAAATTTGCCTATATGCAGATCAATATTTTATTTGTATAGTTTATTAAAGCAGATAAGGAGAGTAAGCGCTCACAAATTTACAAATCTGTATTTATTTAGCACCGATAGAACAGGAAATATATAAATAATACATAGTCTGATGACTGCGGTTAAGCATCAAACAGAGTGCTGCCTCTGGATCTTGACTTCAATGTCCACTTTTATATTTATATACGCTCTATCCCTGATACTGAGTACTTTAATAAATGAATATAGCGTACTTTAAAACTATATTTTATCACATTATATATATATATATATATATATATATATATATATATATATATATATATATATATATACAGAGAAAGAGAGAGAGAGAGAGAGAGAGAGAGATAGAGAAATATAGGGCAGCAATCGTTGTATTTAAACGTTGTGTGAACAAGATGTTTTTCGAAATAGTAAGTTTGTGTCGTAATTATTTGAATGATACTTCAATCTGAGCGTTTTGGTCTAATCTATTAGGTCTTTTCAAAAGGAATCAGTATGTGAAAGTAATTTCCACACCCCAAAACAACTAAGTAAAAACTTTAACAAAAATACATTGTCAATTTAATGAAACACACACAGAGACATAAGCACGAACACACACACACACACACACACACACACACACACACACACACACACACACATACAGACTCATATATATTTATTTTTTAAGCAAAGTTCGTCAAAAAAGACACTCCATTTAGCAACTTCCCCTCCAAATTAAACTCTTAAATATAATACTTCTTTGCTAAAAAAAAAAATAAATCATTTTTTTCTGAAGTTATTCAACATCGCTTGAGAATGGAACAAACATTTTAATTTTAATTTTTAGTTCCAAAAACATAGTCATTTCCATGTCGCGATGAAAACATATTTTTGAATAATAATATTATAATATTACGCTCTACTTTGTATCGATCACTTTTTAAAAAAATAGATGCTAAAGAACTGTGGTTTATTAATCTGACTGTTCTTTTTATTTTAAAAGAGATATATATATATATATATATATATATATAAAATGTAAAAATGCTTTATTCATGGGGAAAAGTACTCGATATCAGGGATAGAACATATGTAAATATAAAAGTGGACACTGAGGTCAACACCGAAGCTTATATAAAGTCGAGACAAAATAAAACCCACATCGTCTGAAGATTACGTTCAAGGAAGAAATGCCGATGCTCTGTGTTGACCACAGCTTTTACCACCTTATGTATAACTATATATATATATATATATATATATGTGTGTGTGTGTGTGTGTGTGTGTGTGTGTGTGTGTGTGTGTGTGTGTGTGTGTGTGTATAACTTTATATATATGTAACTTTTTACATCAGAAACTGGAGAGAAGAGATAGAAAGTACCTTTTCTACTGGCCAGAGTGAGAGCCTATAGCTGGCTGCCACGAATAGGCAGGAAGATACTATTGGCCAGCGTGAGAGCCAACAGCTGACTGACACGAATGTTAACTAGCATGCAAAAAAATCGATAGCTGCATTCGTCACAAGTGGGAAAAATTTAAATCTGCATGGCACTTTATTCCAATTGGCTCATTCGCTTGCTTAAACTCAACGTTGATTCTGATTCCGCAGAACTGGGTTGGGCGTGAAAAAGTATTTGTTGTTAACATTCTTTTTTCATTCGGTTTTTTCAGTTACGAGTTCTTTTTTTTTTTTTAAGGCTGATCGTTTTGTGTTCATTTTGTTTAGTTCTTTTTTCGTAACAGATTTAATGTTTAGTATAGCGCTTAGAAAAAAATTCGCATTGTGAGATAGGCAAGAAGTAAGGTATGTAGCAACATCAGTACGGCAAAGGAAGGGCAAAAAATAATTTAAGTCAAGTAATAGCGATTGCTGTATGAGTCGTACGATTTTTTGAATCAAGCACGGGCAACGCCGGCAATGCCGGGCTATATATATATATATATATATATATATATATATATATATATATATATATATATATATACAGCGTAGCTTAGATGTGGTACAAGGCCGAAAGTAGGGAATATATATATATATATATATATATATATATATATATATATATATGTCGGTGGACATTCTCGTCGTATTCAACGTATGACGGTCAACAACTCTAGGAACTGACAGCCAGACCCCAGCGCATATTATTTGATTATAGTGGTGAAGGCTTAGTGGAGAACCAATCACACTTTTAGAAGGGCTGACTATGTGTTACAACGTCCTCAAACATCTTTAAATATGAATTCAGTTCAGACTGAATTCGAACTCGGCTCCGAGCCGCTACCCACTGCCCCACATACATACATACATACATACATAAATATATATATACATATATATATATATATATATATATATATATATATATATATATATATATATATATGTGTGTGTGTGTGTGTGTGTGTATTTCTTCAACACACACACACACACATATATATATATATGTGTATGTATATGAATAGAGTAATATAGAGGTAATGAAGGAAAACGATATTGAAAGAGGATAGGGCGCATTCTGTGAAATGACAAAAGAAACTGTAATAATAATGGAATGGTTTGGAGAATATGCACAGATTGATAAATAGATAAAACTATAAATCGATAGATGCATTGATAGATACATACAAACATACTAGCCAGAACTGTGCCTTGATTTGATTGTTAGTCACCTAAGTAGATAGCTAAATATGAAGAGACTTAGATAAACTGATTGACAGATACAAACAAATTTGATAGAAAATATATATAGTAGATATATGCAACAGGTATATACAATAGAGAGAAAGATAGATAGATCTATTGCGAGAGTGAGAGGGAAAAGAAAAACAAAGCGAGAATATGAAAAACATGTGACAACAGAAATTAATCCTCGATAGATAGATAGATAGATAGATCAAGTGAGAGTGTAAGAGGGTAAAGAGAAAGGAATCTAGAATCTGAGAAAACATGAGAATGAAAAATCGATCTTTCTCTGTTGATAGAGAGGGAGAGAGAGAAAGAAAGAGAGATCAAAGGAGAGTTTGAGAGGCAAAGAGAAAAGAAGATAGAATCTGAGAAATGTAAATGAAAAAGCAATATTCATCAGTAGATAGATAGGTAAACAGACAGATAGATAGATAGATAGATTGATCATGTGAGAGTGTGAGAGGGAAAATATAAACTAAGTTAGTAACTCAAAAAGCATGTGACAGATAAAGCAATATTACTCAGTGTATATATGTATACACACACACACACACACACACACACACACACATATATATATATATATATATATATATATAAACTGTGAGGGAGAAGAAAAAGAGAAAAAAAGCTAGAATATGAGGAAACATGTTACTACAAAAACAGTATTACTCAGTAGAGAGGGAGATTGATATACAAATACACATACATATATATATATATATATATATATATATATATATATATATATATATATGTATGTATGTACGTAGAGATAGATAGATAGATAGATAGATAGATAGATAGATAGATAGATAGATAGATAGATAGATAGATAGATCGAGTGAGAGTGTGAGAGGGAAAGACAAAAGATCCTAGTATCTTAGAAAACATGTCATTGAAAAAGGAATATTCCTCTGTGGTTAGATAGATAGATAGATAGATAGATAGATATATAGATAGATAGATAGATAGAATATAGATAGATAGATAGATAGAAACGAATCTAGAATCTGAAAAATTTTGTGACAATAAAAGCAATATTCCTAAATACGTGGATAGTTATATATATATATATATATATATATATATATATATATATATATATATATATGTGTGTGTGTGTGTGTGTGTGTGTGTGTATAGATAGATAGATAGATAGATAAAGTGAGCGTGAAAAGAGGAACGAAGCCTGACTCCTCAGAAAACATGTGACTGAAAATTCAATAACTGCTCTGCACACACACACACACACAGACACTCGCATATATATATATATATATATATATATATATATAGATAGATAGATAGATAGATAGATAGATAGATAGATAGATAGATAGATAGAGCAAGTGAGAGATTGAAAGGGAAAAGACAAAAGAAGCCAGGATCTGAGAAAACATGTGACTGCATAAGCAATATTCCACTGTAAATAGTATGATTTAATAAAGTTGTTTTGATTAACAGAAACGCAGAGGAAAGGAATACATGACTATTACTAAGAGAGAAAGTGAGTGGATGGGCAACATGAAAATTCTGAAGGAAGAGCAGACTAGGAAAAATAAATAAAAACAATGTTAGAAAGAAAGAAAGAATAAAACAATGTCAGAAAGCTGAAAAAGAAAACAAACAATCAATACCCAGTGATAGATAAGAAAGAGGAAAAAAAAAATGATCTCGGCAAGATATTTGTGAATAATGATTCCGGTTTAAAATGTACGCGTAAAGAGGCTGGACAATGAAAGTAACAATTTGTGAGTGTAATTAAATAATTACTTTAAGAAAGCCAACGTCTTTTGGGGAATGACAATTTACATAGGCACGTAGACAAATTTATAGTTCCATAGACAAATAAGCCAAGATAGGTAGATAAGATTCTAACAGATTTTCAGAGATAGATTGATAGACACTATATCTATCTATCAATCTATTCCTGTCATATCTGTTTATATCAGATAGATCGATCGATAGTCAAATGTCTATGAACAGACTGTCAGAGATAGATTACAAGACAGGTGGACAGATATATAGATTAGCAGATATGAACAGACACTCATAGATAGATAGATAGATAGATAGATAGATAGATAGATAGATATGCAAAGATTATCATATATATATATATATGAACAGAGTGTCAAAGATAGATTGATAGATAGTCATATACAGGGTGTGATGTGTAAATTGTCACCATTTTATATATTCACGCATGTTCGTTGTTTGTCAGATACCTAAGGACAGACTGTCAGAAATAGAATACTAGATAGCTGGATAGATATATAGATAGGCAGATATGAACAGACACTCGTTGATAGATAGATAGATAGATAGATAGATAGATAGATAGATAGATAGATAGATAGATAGATAGATAGATAGATATGCACAGATTATCCGAGATGGATAGATATGAACAGAGTGTCAAAGATGGATTGATGGATAGACAGTCATATATATATATATATATATATATATATATATATATATATATATATATATGCTGTATAAATTGTCACCATTGTATATATTCGCGCATGTTCGTTGTTTGTTTTTGATTTTGTTGACTACACAAGATAGTTGGGTTAGATGGGCACTGCCTGTGAGAAAAAAGCACCATGACGCAATTCACTCCGCCATAAATTTGCAAACGGCATACTGTGCTGCTTGGCATTCTCGCCAGAATTTCCAATACGAACATTTCAGAATGTTTGGATGTCAATCTGAAGACAATGCAGCGCTTTCGGAAATGAATAATTATGAGTATGAAGGTGTTTGACGTGATCACTAGTGATGGCGACGTTATATTTCCATTCATCTTTCCACATTGCCTCACACTCAATATAGAAGACTACATTAAGTGCCTCGAGTAGGTAGTGCTGCCCTGGGTCAAGAGGGTGACTGCTGGAAGACCCTATATCTGCACCATGTCACATAAGCAGGAGAACCCAATCATGGCTGTAGAACAATTTCTGCGAAAGCATCATACCTTACATCTGGCCACCTAATTCCCCAGTCTCAAACCCCTTGGGTATTATGTGTGGAGCGCTTTGAGCAAGAGACCAAAAAAACTTGAACTCAAGGCAAGGATTATGGCAGCATTCACCAACTTAGACAAGAAGTACGTCGAGAAGAGAGCCAGGATATTCCGAAGTCGTCTGGAGGCCATAGCTAAAGCCAATGTCGATTTCATTGAATATATTTACTGTATAGTATGTCAAGATAGTTTTGTGTAATTTTGCTAAATATATCTGTTGAAATAAATTATCAGTGTTATTTTAATTTTTGCATAATTTATACGACAATTCATCCATCGCACTCTCTGTACCTGTCTCTGACTCTCTCTATCTGTCTCTCTCTTTATATATATATATATATATATATATATATATATATATATATATATATATATATATTGAGGAATCGCAGAGCCGAGTTCGAATTCCAGTCGAATCCATCACATTCACTTACTTGGGAAAGGTATGTATCCTCTTCATCTCCCTCCAGCTATGGGTAAAATAGCAGGACAGACTGGGTTCTATAGCCTTGGATGGCAGCTGGTCTAGGAGAAGGACAATTCTGAATTCAAAACCTGCGGAGGGTCGTTTGGGAACCTTGTGGCATGCATTCGGTGCACCAGGTTTCTGTATCCGTCCCTCCAAAAAGTGTGGCTGGTCCAGCACGAGGCCTTCACCACTATAATCAAATCTCATGTGCCGGTGTCGGGATGTCGGTTTCCTGGGGACTTATCGGCCTGACCTCATACGTCGAACGCGACGGGAGAGTCGATTATATATATATATATATATATATATATATAAATATATATATATATATATATAATCCTAAATAGCAAGGAAATACCTACCTATGTTTCACCTAAAAGGATCTTCAAGGTAATCTTTTCCTGAAGATCCATTTAGGTGAAACCTAGGTAGGTATTCCTGGCTCTTTAGGATTTATTTTATTCCTATGCTCGACTTTGCGCTTCCAGTACTCTACGTTTTATATTAGTTATACGCTTGTTTTTTTGTGGGGTGGGGATGGAAATTTAAGGCACTACACGATTTTTTTCACCATGTTTGGATGTTTCTGGATCTTTCTTTTTTTTCCAATTTTTTCTCGGATAATCAATTTGTTTTGATATCCTTGGAAATTGCAACATCCGATTATTTTTTTTTACCAACCAAGTATAATTATCAGTATAACACACACACACACATACACACACACGCACATACACACACACACACACACACACATATATATATATATATATATATATATATATATATATATATGTTCAAAAAGGTTTGGTTAAATTATTTAGACATATTATGTCGATTAGTTTTTCATTGTGGTCCTTTCAAGCCCGCGCATTTTTGGAGTAGATTTAGAAAATTGAGTAAGAAAAATACCAACACTGAAAATATATATATATATATATATATATATATATATATATATATATATATATATATATATATACCAATATATATATGTGTATGTATATATATATATATATATATATATATATATATATATATATATATATAGATAGATAGATATTCAATATATATATACCAATCTTTATGTGTATGTATATATATATATATATATATATATATATATATATATATATATATATATATATATAGATAGATAGATAGATAGATAGATAGATAGATAGATAGCAACAGGGAAATGATAAAAGCTTTCTCCCCTTTCGAATTTATAAACAAAGATTGCAAAGGTAATGTTTTCTGATAAGTTAAAAAATATAAACGAAAAGAAAAAGGCGTAGTTATCTGCTGATAAGGGATGAAGTAGCGATCTGTTTTTTTAACGTTAAATGTGCAAGCGAGAGAAGGGGTAAGAGAGGATTTCGTAATAGGATTAAAGAAAGAATGGAAAGGATTAATGACTGGGCAGAGTAGAAAGTGTAGTTGGAAAGAGAAATGGAGGAAGGAGGTATAAATAAAGATATGAAAGTGATAGTCTACAAAAGAAATAAATATAGAAAGATTCAGCGACAATAAGAAAGAAAGGAAGACTAAAGAAAAAAGAAAAAAAGAATGAAACAAAACAAACAAATGAAAGGAAGAAAATAAATGAAAGGTAGAAAGAATAAAATGAAAAAAAAGAAAGAAAGAGAAGTTAGAAAAAAAAAAGAAAGAAAGAAAGAATGAAGAATTCAAAACGAAAGAAAAAGACATACAGAAAGAAGAGGAGGAGTAAAGATAGAAATGAAGAGGGAAAAGAGGAAAAAAAGAAACAACTGCACTAAGGAACGAAGGGATACGAAAGAAGTAAGAAAGAAAAAATGAAAGAAAGAAAAGGAAAAAAAACAAAGAAGAGATGAAAGGAATAAAGAGAGTAAGTAAGTCAGGAAGAAAGGTAGAAGAAAGAATGAATGAAAAAAAAAAAAGAATAAAAAAAAAAAAAAAAAAAAAAAAAACGAAAAGAAAGCAAAAAAAGAACGAAAGAAAGAAAGAAAAAAAAGAAAAACAAAAGAAAGAAAGAAAGAAAGAAAGAAAATCATTAAAAAAAGAAAGACAGGACACTGAGGAAAAAGAAGAAAAAAAAGGAAGAAAAGAAAGGAACAATTGAAAGAATAAAGACAAACAAATAAACAGAAAATGAAAAGACAGAAGGAATTAATTAAATAAATAAAGAAAGAAAAATAAAGAAAAGAAATAAAATATAAAGACATGTAAAAAGAAATATGAGAAGAAAAAGAAAGAGATATAAAGAGAGAAAAATAAAGCAACATTATATGCGAACAATGACTCAGCGCTATTTCTGGTAACGGAAGTGAAAACGGGTAGATAAAAGAAATTTCGAACTGAAGGAAAAGAAATAAATAATGCAAAAAGAAAGAGAATAGGTTTCAAGGAAGAAATAGTGGCAGGAGAAAATAAACAAATTAATAAAATTTAAACGAAAGAAAGAAACAGAGAATTGTTAAGAAATTTAAAGCAGAATAAAACACCTTAAATTAAATCAAGTCAAATTTAAAAAAAAAAGATAGAAAGAAAAAAGGACGAAAAAGAAAGTAGGTAAATATTTCAAATTGAGTTAAGAGGAAAAGAATAAATATTCAGGTATTAGATTGAATAAATAAATAGATGAATAAAATGATGGGGAAAATGGTAATCAAGTCGTTGATATAGGTTAGAGTAAGGGGGGGTAAGACAGAAAAGGAAGAGAGAGAGTGAAAAAGAGAGAGAGAGAGAGAAAGAGAGAGAGAGAGACGAAGAATAAAATGATCATAGCAAGTGAAAGAAAGGAAATTAGGAAAAATAAAAGAGAAAAAGTGGCGTAAAAGAATGAAGGAAAGAATTGATTTAAATTTAAATACGACCCAAAGCATCATAAATATAAATAAATACAACTGATATATGCAAAGGAAACGGGTAAGTAAAATATATAAATGGAAATATAAAGACAGAAAGAAAGGAATAAGTGAAAAAATAAAGAAACAAGAAATAATGAATTAAAATAGAAAGAAAGAAAGAATTTAAATGGAAATAAGAGAGAGAGAGAGAGAGAGAGAGACAGACAGACAGACAGACAGAAAGAAAGAAAGAAAGAAAGAAAGAAAGAAAGAAAGAAAGAAAGAAAGAAAGAAAGAAAGAAAGAAAGACGGAAAGAAAGAAAAATATATGAATAATGAATAGGAGAAAGAAAGTATTAAAATGGAAAGAGGAGAGAGGGAAAAAGGAGAGAGAGAAAGGAATAATTGAAAAAAGAATAGGAGAAATAATGTATTGAAATAGAAAGAAAGAAAGAAAGAAAGAAAGAATTTAAATGGAAATAGGAGAGGGAGACAGACAGACAGACAGACAGACAGAAAGAAAGAAAGAAAGAAAGAAAGAAAGAAAGAAAGAAAGAAAGAAAGAAAGAAAGAAAGAAAATTGAAACAGGAGAAAGAAAGGATTTAAATGGAAATAGGAGAAAGAAAGAAAGAAAGAAAGAAAGAAAGAAAGAAAGAAAGAAATAAAGAAAGAAAATTGAAACAGGAGAAAGAAAGGATTTAAATGGAAATAGGAGAAAGAAAGAAAGAAAGAAAGAAAGAAAGAAAGAAAATTGAAATAGGAGAAAGAAAGGATTTAAATGGAAATAGGAGAAAGAAAGAAAGAAAGAAAGAAAGAAAGAAAGAAAGAAAGAAAGAAAGAAAGATAGAAATAATTTAAATGGAATCAGAAGAAAGAAAGAAAGCTCTAGTAATATGAAAAAGAAAGAAAGATATTTAAAGCAGCTTACCAAAGATCGAATGACAGAAAGAATTGTGCGCAAGCACGCACGCACACACACAGACACACACACACACAAAATAAGTGAGAGAGAGAGATAGAGAGATAAAGAATTATAGAGAGTAAGTGAAAAGAGGGTTGGATAAAGAGAGAGAAAAGAGAAATAAATGTTTAATGAATTAAAAATATAAAAATGATACAAAGAAAAACATGAGGGAAAATAAATCTAGACTATATATATATATATATATATATATATATATATATATAAATATAAATGTGTGTGTGCATTTTCTATATGAGTTTAGTACATCACATGGTCACAAGTGCTACCACCCTGTAAGGATTGAACTGACTACGCTAGCATAGCAATAATATATTACAAAACTTGTTAGCCATTACATCATGACAAATTTAATATATATATATATATATATATATATATATATATATATATATATATATATATATATATATATATATATATATATATATATATATATATATGGAGAGGGAGGAGTGGGAGAGAGATGTAATATATATGGGAGAGGGAGGGAGGGAGAGAGATGTAGGGGAGACAAAGAATCACGCGACAAGAAAAGAATGTGAGATATAAGAAAAGAAAGATAGCAGAATTATGGGAGGAGGCAATTCTTGGTAAACAGTTGTGGAATGTCTGAACTGTAGATGCCTTAGTATTGATTTTAGTTGCTATGGGATGAACCCGTTGTAGTAGGCAGTGGAGTTGAGTTTTTCGTGAGACGGCCATCACAGTATACTGCCACCATCTCTTCTTCGCTTCTATCCGCGTCCACAATCCACCATCAGCCACATTACTTCTTCCCATCTAATTTGCATAATGCCATTCGCACGCATTCTCCTCATTGGTCCGTATTTTATGACGTCATTTCTATTCCTTACTTCATCCGCCATCTTATCATAATATTATTACTCCCGCCCCTTCAGTGTAAATACCTGTATTTCTCTCCCTTCTCCTCCTGCAGAGCTCGAATTTCTTTAGAAAATTAGGACTTCAAATAATTTGCATAAGATTATGCGTCTCAGTCAGTGTGTGTTAATGGGCCAATGCTAAGATGTTTTTGTTTTTTTTTAGGCGAGGGCATTGGAATGTCTGGCGATTACGGCTGGAGCTGCGCCTTTCTGAGTTCGTTTCTTTGTAAAAACATGTGTGCATCGGTCTGTTTTTATGCATACAAAAATATCCACACTGTTCTGGTTGCCGAGTATTGGTAGCGTTCAGAAGTTGCGTTTTATTCTATCCACTCGTAAACCCATCTCCTTGCTGAAACATTAAAATAAACACCACGGTGTTTTTTTTTTTTTAGTTTCTTTTTGCAAGCTATCAAAATAGACCATACTGCTTCAGTGATCTCGAACCTCACTGAGTGCCACACGCAATATTTGACCTTGAGTCTAAGTTAATCTTTACACATATCTCTACGTATCTCATATTGTTGCCACTTATGGTCCACTGCTTCTGCTATTTATCTAAAGCTCGTTGATAAAACCCAAAGAAGTATCAGCAATATTATTGGTCCTGATCTGTTATCTCGGCTTCAGTCACTTTCCTACCGCCATAAAATTGCCTGTTTGTGACTTGTCTATAAATAATTTCATGATGATTGTTCGGTTGAGTTCTTCCTTATGGTAGCTAGGCTCTTTGAATATAAGCGCAGGACTAGACTGGCGACGGGGTCTAATTCATTTACATTTGAGTTGGCAAGATGTAACCGTAAGTTCTATGCTAACAGTTTCTTTTCTCACACTTCTCGATTGTGGAACTCCCTGCTCCATAGTTTCCAGTCAACTTTAATCTGCAAAAATTTAAATGCAATGTCAATCGCTATCTTTTGTCCTCCCGATCATTCTTCTTTTCTTCTCGCTCCTTAGTAATGCTTCTAACACTTCCACACCCAGCAACCAATTGTGTCTCAGGGGCTTAAGTGTGGGAGAATTTTTTTTTGAAATGTAATGAATTTAATCCTCATTGTGTGTTCAAAAAACATGGTCTGGTCCCAGCGTATTCTACTGCTGTGTTGACTTTAGTTATTGAAGTAGATCTTTACTATTAGAATAAGTTCGATGCTGACAATTACTCTATTATTTAGACCTTTGTAGTACTAAGATTATTTTGGTAAACATCAAGGCATCACACGGGGCTAATGATAATAGTAAGGAGAGTTTTAAGAGACAGAAAAGTGTACTGAACTGTTACGTGATGTCTCATATATGTCTGTGAATGCTGAACAATCACCTCAAAGATGAAGAATTCTACAGAATTATACTGACGATACCATAGATCGAATATGTGAGCAACGACAAGGTTTTAGAGAAAATGGAAAAAAAAAGAAACATATAAACATCAGAAAGAGACAACTGATATTTCTGAGGCACACAATGAGGAAGGAGGGCTTGGAAAATCTGATACTCACAGGACATATTGAGGGCAAGTGGTACAGAGGAAAAGAAAGTATAACATACTCAATAAGCTTGAGTAAATGGATGGGTTTAGGAGAACTAAAAAAAAGACACCATATATTAAGCGTTCCAAAAGTTAGGAAATTGTGGAGGTCCATGCATTTATGTAGTAAGATTGATTAACTCGAACAGAAAATAATGACATGAGATGTTGACGTTCCACACCACTTGAAACAAAAGATTAGGAAGTAACTCCCATCAATAATGGAAAGAGCGATAACGACTACTGGACTTGAGAAAAATATTTTCATGAAAAATTGTTTTAAGAGAAGGAATTTGTAAATTTCAACCGGCATTAGTACAGACTGCTCGGTCAACGAATGCCACAAATTTCTTTATAAGGAAGCATCTCATATTCTTTTTTTCTGTATGTGCCCTTGGACGTAGGTAATCATGGCTCTCCACAATTTCCTGCCCTTTTGTAACTCTTAATATATTATGTCTTTTTGTTATTTCTCCTATCCATTTACTCAAGCTTATTGAGTATGTTATACTTTCTTTTCCTCTGTACCCCTTTCCCTCAATCTGTACTGTGAGTATCAGATTTTCCAAGCCCTTCTTCCTCATTATATGCCTCAGAAATTTCAACTGCATCATCCTGATGTTTATAAGTTTCCTTTTTGTTTCCATTTTCCCTAAAACCTGGTCGTTGCTCACATATTCGATCCATGGTGTCCTCATTATAATTCTGTAGAAGCACGTGATATCCATTTTACGTGTTGCTACTCTTGATAGTCTTCACATTAATTCTGTTTTTAGTCCATTCTTACAGCAATTAGCATTTGTTTACATTATATACATATGGAGGGTAGATTGTGTTTCAGTGGCTTAAGTGTGGTAGAATTTTTTTTTGAAATGTAATGAATTTAATCCTCATTGAGTGTTCAAAAAACATGGTCTGGTCCCAGAGTATTCTAGTGCTGTGTTTATTTGACAGCTTGGTTCTACTTCCTGCCAACTCATCGGCCATCACAACGTGGTACCTGGCAGTACGAATGAACGGCACTGGAACCGCACGATGGTCGAATCAGTCTCTCACCAACGGCGTACCAAAACTCTACCCGATCCCAAGCATAGCTGTTAATATAGACCAACAACCGAATATACCCTATTTCCGGTTTTGTTGTTACTTGATCTCCAAAAACAACTCATCATCTCCTTCATTTACGCGTTAACCTTCGGTCAAAGTAGATGCCGGTTAGAAGACCAAATTTCAAAGGGAACCATCTGCTTCGCATGAAACAGAACTACATGAGATCGAGATTAAATACCATCTCTTTACTTTTTTCATGGGTGTCAGTTGTAATTACACGTTATGATAGACTAAGAGAGCTAAATGGAAAAAAACAATTAAAACCAGAAATTTAAAAAAAAATATAAAGGTTCGAACTAAACGTCCGTTTATCTTTATCGTTTACGATTTGAAATTGTACCCAGATTTTGTTGTATTTCTTAGCCCTTATGTAGGACAGACTGTCAAGAGGATGCTTCCCCAATCACTAAGATCTGAATCGCTTCAAGTCTAGCGTCAATAATTATCTATCCTACATAAACTCATAATATGCACTTCTTAAACCTCCCCTTCCGACCTCACAACAACTTCATTCAGTTACTATCAACTTTGAGGGGCTCTTTCGCCTTGTATTGGGTGAAAAATTATATATATATATATATATATATGTGTGTGTGTGTGTGTGTGTGTGTGCAGGTATGTAGAAAAATAGGAAAGAACACATTAGGTAAATAATCCAGGGTTCTTTAGTATTTTTGTTTTTATTTAAAAAAAAACAGTGCTCCATATAGAAGTAGAGCTTAGATTATAATTATTTTTTTAAATTATTTTTTTAATGTATGTAGCGAAGGAATCATATTTTTTTAAAAAAATAATTGTAATATACAGTGTAACCCGGATATAAGACACCCGGATATGAGAGAAACCCTGATATAAGAGAGATTTTCTCTGGTCCCAAATTAGAGCCTGTGTTAATGTATATAAAATAGACCAAACCCGGATATATGAGAAACCCGGATATAAGAGACTTCTTCTCCGGTCCCGAGAACTCTCTTATATCCGGGTTACACTGTATATATATATATATATATATATATATATCAGACTGACTCTATAATTAAGCTAAATAAGTCGTATAGCGCAGGAGTTGTTTTGTTTTTATTCAGTCTGCCACAATAAAACTAAGAACTCGCTTCAATCAAAGGCTTACATCACTTTATGACAGCTGCCAATCCATTCTTTGGAGATTGTTCATGTATTTATGTAGTAAAATCACTAACGGTTCATTTACATTATATAGTAAAACTTGCTCTAGTTCCTGACAACTGGAAATGCCTTCCTTCCTGATTTTTAATGCAATTCTATCATAATATAAACTGCAGTATATTTCTCTCATGAAATGTCTTAGTTAAGAAACTAATTATACGCATAATGTTAGTATATCAATAACGATATCATTAATTCCAAATCACGGAAAATATATTCTTAATTTTTTCTCAGGTAGTTTTTTTTTAATTCCCTCTTTTCTGGCCGGGCATTGAACTCACAGCTCTTTGAGGCTGGTCTCTTTTTAGGTTACTTCAGCCATGGAGAGTTGAGTTACTAAAGACAACTGAAATTGAGATATCCAGAAAAGGCATGGCAACTGGAATTAGAACAATCTACCTGCGTTGACTAAAAAAAAAGGGATCGGTTCGGAGCGTACAATAACGGAAGTGTGAATATGGCTATAAAAATAAGGACAACAGTCAGAACAATGCACTTAGTTACAATTCATCATCTCAGAAATATAGACAGATACTTTTTGCTTTTAAATGTTCTGATAAGCTACGTTGCAAAGTTCCATCAGTTCAGACATTTGCAGCTAAATCCCACCATGTACGCAGGGGCAAACCATCCTCATCCGATCCGTATTTATTTTGTAAGAGACTAGTTCAATTCATACAGCTTAAATCTCAAGAACCACTGTTTTGTGACTCCCCCCCTCACTCCATAGGATGCTTCCCCAACCACTACTATCCTAACCTCTTCAAATATAGGGTCAAACGTTATTTTACAATTCTTACGTCCATAAAACAAAACCATTCTTTAGCACTTTTATTGAGTGAAGAGCTTCTGTTTATCTTGTTCTTTCGTTTTTTGGAAAGGGCTTACGGCCTAGATTAGAGACAGCTGGAGAATAATAGGCGCTGTAAGCTTGGAGCTACTAATAGTGAAATGGTTAACGGCTCGAAATTGAAAATCGGAGGCTCGTGTTCCAATTTCAATCAGAATTGTTATATTCGCTTCCACGCAAATACCTTTGGGAAAGGTATGGATCCGCCTCTTCTCCATCCAGTTATGGTTTAATAGATTAGGGCTTTTATCAGTAAAGCATTATTGTCATCCAAAATTATTACAATCTATAAAAAATTTCTGGCTTTAAATAATCTGAAAAAGGTTGATAAGCTCTAAAAAAACAAAAAAAACAAAAAAAAAAAAAATCAAATTTTGTAAGGATTTCGCAAACTGGTTTTCTCTTTTTTCTATCATCTTGGGCGTGTCCCCAAACTTTTGTCACCCTGATCATTTGTTTTGTTTCTGTTCTTCTTAAATGTGACTAGATTATTACAAATTCTGTCCACATTTGTTGATACATCGTGTTTAGATGGTGTGACAATACTAAGTTGATTAGCTTTTCATACTTAACCTGCCACATAAGTTTGCTCTGACGTTTTATATACGATGAATTTGTCGTATTTGTCTAATAAAACCTACCCATAAGACAAGGTAGTAAAAGAAAGCAATAAGAAAGGACCAACTATCAAAGGACAGAATGCAAGTTTGTCAGCTAAAAAGACAGTTGTGTGTTACATATCGTGGCCGGCAAAATCAAACAGATGCGGAAACGTAAGTATCTATGTAGTGCAGTAACAGGCAAAGTTTTGTACTTATTTGATTTTTGTATCTTCAATTTGTAGTTCATATCTTGGGCTGTTACTCTTGTTGACAACAATACATTGTCTCTTCTTACAATTGATCTTATACTGAAAGATTTTATCAGGGAACTATGGCAAGCGGCTTCTGAAGTGTGACGTTTTAAAAATGTCGATAACTTTAATGATCATCGAAATATTCGAATATGGTAAGACTTGTAAGAAAGGAGACAAAAGGAAAAAAAACTTTCAAGAAGAAGGGAAAAGAAAGAAATGGAGAAGAAGGAAAAAACACACAAGAAGAAGGGAAAAGAAAGAAATGAGAAAAAGGGAAAGTCATACAAGAAGAAGAGAAAAGAAAGAAGAAAAAGGAAAAAAAAAACATAGAAGAAGAAGAGAAAAGAAAGAAAAAGGAAAAACATACAAGAGCATGAGAAAAGAATGATGAAAAAGTTAAAATATAGAAGAGAAAAGAAAGAAAGCAGAAAAAAGAAAAAACATACAAGATGAAGAGGAAAGAATAGAGAAAAAAGAAAAACGTACAAGACGAAGAGAAACGGAAGGAAGGAGAGAGAGGAAAAACTTTGAAGAAGACGAGTAAAGAAAGAAGTAGACAAAAGGAAAAAAAAACTTAGAAGAAGAGAAAAGAAATAAAGGAGAAAAAGGAAAAAAAAACATACAAGAAGAAGAAAAAAGAAAGGAGAAAAAGGAAATCATATACAAGAAGAGTAAAGAAAGAAAAGAAAAAAAGATTAAAAAAAACATACAAGAAGAAGAGAAAAGAAAGAATGGAGAGAAAGAAAAACATACAAGAAGAAGAGAAAAGAAAGAATGGAGATAGAGAAAAACATACAAGAAGAAGAGAAAGAAAGAAAGAAAGAAAGGAGAGACAGGAAAAACATACAAGATGAAGAGAAAACTAAAGAGAAAACGGAAAAAAAAAACATTCAAAAAGAAGAGAAAAGAAAGAAAGGAGAAAAAGGAGAAACATTCTAGAAGAGAAAAGAAGAGAAAAGAATATAGAAAATGGGGATAACGAATAAAAAGAAGAAAAAAGAAGAGAAATAAAGAAGTAAAAAGAAAAAATATACAAGAAAAAGAGAAAATTAAGAAAGGAAAAAAGGGAAAAAGAAGGATTGTCTCTCTTTCAAAAAAGAGGCCGATTTTAACGATAGCCTACTTGATTCATTCATTTTGATTATTTCATTGATTTCTTATGGCTTATCAACCTTTTTAGATTATATAAAGCCGAAACATATTCATTAACACATGGTGAGCATTTGTTGGAGATAATGATTTTCTGATACAAACAATACTATTTAACCCATAAATGGGAAAAGAAATGACTGATTCATAACTTTCACAAGGATATTTGAACGTAAGACATTAACGAACCCCACTGGTTCTCTTTATTATTTACACCACCCACACATCCAAGCCTACAACACCTGGTATTCCTTACCCGCCACCAGTCTACGTACTGACCAGGTCTAATGTTGCTTAATTCGAGTTTCAAATTGATTTGGCTCCCATGCCCCTTCCAAAAATCGATGGATAAGTATTATAAAGATAAAGAGAAACTGTTCTTCCAATACAAGACCCAACAGCCACTCAAGGTAGAGGGTTACTGAGGAATTTAGAACATTTTCTTTTTAATAAGAATATAAAATGTTCATTGAATGAATCAATCTCGGATTGAGGAATCGGAGAACCGAGTTCGAATTCCATTTGAATCCATTACATTCACTTACGTGCTAATACCCTTAGAAAAGGTACGAATCCTCTTCTTCTCCCCCATCTATGGATAAATAGCAGGACAGATCGGGTTCTATAACCTTGGATGGCAACTGGTCTACCACAGAAAGAAATGGCAATCTACTGCGGGAAATCATCTGCCTCATCAGTCATGCGTCGAATTATACATGATCGCGTAAGCGTGTATCAGGCATGGCACATAACTGACTGACAATGGGACCTGGTATCGATGGCACCTGGCTTCGAGCAATTTCTTGCAAAATGGTCTCGACCGACTATTCACTACTGTTATGTGTCTAATACTCTTGGGTTCTTCATTGTTAGTGCTTTTTACAAAAGTATGGTAATCTTAAAATATCATTTGAAGTCTTGAATAAAACAGTGGTTAGCAATTAAGCAAAATTGTTCAGTAATCCTAGATTTAAATAAAAACTCTTGTATAAGGAAAACTCTTAATGAACGTTGCAATTTAATATCTGTTTTGCAGAAAAGACATAACATATTAATTATATCATTAATATTGTTACTAGTATCTTTTATTACGTGCCGTATCTTTTTAGGACGTGGGCGAGCACGACTCTCCTCAACCTCCTAAGTAATTTTCCATTACCACACATTACAGTGCATGTTCTACCATCAACTTACAAAAGCGGTTTTAGATTATTCGCTGTTTCATTATGCGCCTCTTACGTTCAACATTTCCTGTGAGTATCAAATTCGCCAAGTACTCTTTCCTCATTATGTATCTTCCGATTCTAAATTATAAATGTTCTTTTTTATTACATTTTCCTTAAGACTTCATCGTTCCACATTATTTTCATCCATGGTATTCTCAGCTTCACTTCTGTTTAACCATAAAAACTCTACTTCATCTGCTAGGGAATTACCCTGCATTCACTGCCATATAGAAAGGATGTTAAATACATAACAGTTCAGCAATCTTTTCATTGTTTATAACGAAATTTTACTGTTTATCAACACTTTCCTTAGGTTCTGAACGAATCTTTCACTATTCCAATGCTTCTTTGAATTTCGGATTCATAATTTTGATAGTCTTTTATAAGAGTTCCCAGAGAAATTTCTGTACTTGCTTAATTTTGAGGTCTTCATTTCTTAGCTCACATCTTGGCCTGTCCCTCTTACTATCGGCTATACATTCTGTTTCCTTACAATTAACAGTATTTTCTTCTCGCTTTCCTGTATTAGCTTGTCTATCAGTTCCTATAGTTACTATTGGTAAATCGTAAAGCATCAAATATTGCTTTGAGTTTCAAGAGACAGGAATCGGTGGAGAGCCATGGCCAACCACGTTCTGAAGGGACACGGCACTTAAATGGTGATAACGTTGCCCCTGTCCAAAATGTTATTCTTTCCTTAAGGCAAATGACATTTAAAGAGGAATATTTGTGCTGTTGTACCAAAAACTGAGATATCATCAGTCCCAGGACCCGATGTGGTCGTAGGATCACTGCGCTGGTGAGTATCTGACCAGTTCGTTCCCTACTTTTCTGGATACAAAGCCCGTGAGATATAATTCCTGTGTAGCGTAGTTGGGACAACTAGATCGGGTGGAACTTATCCTCCTCAAGGTCAGACCAAAACCGATGTCCTCTAAGTTTAAGGCATTTTTGTATGTCTTAAAAGAAGAGGATTTACTTCTGGCTCATTCGATCAATTTAAAAAAAAAATTACGTTTCATTAGATTCTCTCAGTTATGTCAGGTCACTGTACAAGAGATACTATACAGTCCAGTACCATCTTTTTTTATTTTTAAACGTTTCACCCCAAGCAAGGACGCAAAGGGTTACAGAAGATTTGGAGCAAGATCAGATAGGAGTGATAGAGGAAAGGAGGAGGAGAAGGATAGTGGATAGATCAAGGCATCTGGAGATGTCGATTGACATTACATTTGAATAGTTGGAGATTATAGCTCTCAGGGAAACTGGAATAGGGAAGGGATTTCCACAGGCGAGAGGTGCGAGACATGAAACTATTGGAGTAGAAGAGACGGCTACATTTAGGAGTTTCGACAGTGAAAGGGTGAGAGCGGGATGTCAGCCTCGTCGGACGCTTGAACTCATGAAGTTTGGGAACCAGCGAATGCAGCTCCTCAGAGCAATTACCATGGAAGTATTTGTAAAACAGACAGAGAGAGCCTATCAAGAACCCCGAGGCAAACAGAAGGGGCTCCAGACCATATATGGCAGCAATACTCCATGCAAGGGCGAATTGTTCATTTGTAGATCTGAAGGATCAATTCCGGGGAGAAAAATTTCCTGGCGCGGCACAGGGAGCCAACTTTCTTTCTGACGGATGGTTGGGTCGTCGTCGGCTATAACGGTCCCTACAACGCTTCTGGTGAGGAAGGTGGCTAGACACCCAGTAGGATTAAAAACAAGACCAGTCAAACGGCGGATGAATATCTTTTTTTTTTCCTTTTTTTTTAAAATTCGACAACCGTTTAAAACAATGGGTCTTCTTGTATGTTTTTTTCCTTTTTCTTCTTTCTTTCTTTTCTCCTCTTCTTGTTTGTTTTTCTCTCTTTTTGCAAATTTAATTCATTTCCTTTCTTTAATCATTTTCAATTGTCTACATTTCGATTCCCCCATCTACCTTTTCTGTTTTTCTCCCCAACAGTATTTTTATTCCCTTTTCCTTTCTCTCTTTTTTACCGAACTTCTTTTTTAGTTTCCTTTTCTCCACTTAATTTTTGTTTTTCTTGTCCATCCATTTCAGTCGTTTTTGTTACATTAACCTACGCGCGAATATCCTTGGGAAAGATATGCATCAGTCTCCTCTTCCCAGCTATAGGTTAAATAATAGGTCATATAACTGGGAAAATAATGATTGTTAATACAATATTCATTCGAAAAATAACTAAAGAAATATTCTTGTAATCCAAAATAGGTTTTGACTTCAAATAACTATATAGATAAAGTAGATTGAGTATATTAAATAACCGAATAGATTTTAATAGATTAACGGCAAGGTCATCATTTTACAGTTGAGTTTGCTAGATGTTACCGTAAGTTCTATCCTAACAGTTTCTTCTCTCATATTTCTCCCTTGTGGAACTCTCTTCTGGCTTCATGCTTTCCAGTCAAGTTTGATATTCAAAAATATAAATTTATCTTTCTCTCTTCTTAATTTCTGTTCTTTTATTTCTCTCGCTTCTTAATAATATATTTCTTATATTCTTTCTCACACAGCAACTCGCTGTAACTCAGTGGCTTTTTTGCGTTGCTTTGGGTGAAAAAAAAATTAAAAAAAGAAATACACAAAGGGTTAATAAGCTGTGAGAAAAAAAACAAAACAAAACAAAAACAAACAAAAAATCTATCAATCCTGCTCTTTCTTCTAACATTTTTGATGCAGACAAGAAAATAATTTTTTTTTATCAACTTTTGAATCCCAATTCTTATAAGTAAATCTTATCAATCTAATCACAACTATTTTAACTGTGACAATTAATACTTCATTATTACACTCTGGGCAGATAGGTAATGATTTGATCGGTGTTGAAATCATTTGAATTTAAGCAAAATTTAAATGAGATATGCTTGCCTTAAGACTATTTATGGTGTACGATCTTGATAAACAAGCGAAGAAAAATCTATGAAACGAACGTGGCCTTTTACCAGATTTTGTACATTCAATGAAACAACTGTTATTTTGATTGTATTCATTATTTCAATTATTTTATTATAGCAAACCGTGTGAAGCCCAAAATAAAATATTTGGTAAAAAAAAAACCTAATATTTCTCTAATAATATCGTCTGTATCACGATAACAGCGAAAAGTGTCAAAAGTGGGAAAATCTTTTAAAGAATCAGTAAAAGCGTAGAGATAATAACAAAATAAAAATGATCTAATTTTATTTAGATTGATATTTTAAATTACATTTTGTCAGTTATATTTTTTAATCTCTATATAACTCTTGCTAATAATAATAATAATAATAATAATAATAATAATAATAAAAGTGAGAAAATACGCGTAATTTTTTTAGGCTAGGAAAACTTCTGCCAAAAACCACTCAATAGATAACTAAAGCTATAATATTCAATAAATTAAGAAAATTTCAAGTGACGTATTTGGTTAGACGATTCAAGAGTTTTACGTTTTTTTGTTTTTTTGTTTGTTTATTTAATAGCATATCAACTCGTTATGGATCATTTAATGCCGAATTTTAACTTTCTTGGGAGTTTTGAAGTAATAAAAAATATATATATATATATATATATATATATATATATATATATATATATATATATGTATGTTATTCTGCTTTCACAATTGAATACATAGCAAATGTTACTCAGCTTTTGTGCATATACATGTTTGTGTGGATATGATTGCTAGATTACTTCTTTAAGAAAATGTAGGATATATGGATTAATGTCATGAAAGATTTCTTCCACGACGGTTGGCTGATTTTGTTGAACAGCATATCAACACCTCTATGGGTTATTTAATGCTAGAGTCTAAATATTTTGAACACAATTTTATGAGTTCAACTAAATAAATATTGAACGCAATTGTATGTCTTCTACAACAGATAAAATGTATTGCTAGTCTTTTTGCCATGTATTGTTCATAATTCTACTATAAATACGCAGTGTTGATAATTTCTGTTTATATAAAAAATTATGGCTGGTATTTTTTTTACTATAAAAATGTATTTTTATACTTTCATAGCGTTGTGTTTTTATTTTGGGCTTCGCTATTTGCAAATATCTGGGACTATAACAGATGTTACAACACCGGGTCAGAGTGGACCCGGGGACAATATCAATTAGGAGATAGTTCTACGTTCTCGAATTGCTCCAATCAGCCGGGTGTAGTTTATCGTCATACCGAGCCGAAACGCTTATTAGGACCAGATAAATTGAATCATCAAACATCAAACCCTGATTAGCGTTTCGACGCGAAACTATTAAGTCGGTTAACAAAATAAGTTATTTGAACTTAATTTATTGATTATAACTCTAGTTACTGAAACAGATTTGTATACGAAATAGAAATCATGGGCATATGTGTGTGTGTGTGTGTATGTATGTGTTATCTCAATTTAAACGTTATTTCAGTGGGTACTCATATTTGAAATTAAATCCATTACTTCAGAAATTGCTTTATTTACGTCGCACGTCACATGTAACGACGATCCCCCCTGCCAAGTGGACGCAGGTTCGAATCCTGCCGGAGAGCGCACATTTTTCTTTAAAAAGATTTCTCGAATATTCGGGACGATAGATGAAAATAAATAAATATACCTTTTAATAAATAAACGCTGCGTCTACTAAAATATGGTCATCCAGTAAAAATAACTTTTCAACATTGACTTATCCATCCACAGTTGTGTGCGCATATATATATATATATATATATATATATATATATATATATATATATATAGAAGACATTTTATGTTTATACATTCTTTTTATAGTTACAAATATATAAGTAAATGCTCTGTTTATAATAAACAATATTTAACATTTAAACAGGAGCGTTCGGTTAGCAAGATCGAATTTACTGTATTTAAACTTCAATCTTCCAATAATCTTTCATGTACATTCATATATGCTCATGGCTTATTAAATTCAACCTTGCTAACCGAACGTTCCCCTGTGGCCAAATCGGTAAAGGCACGTCAAGCTAAATGACGGTTCCGTATAGAATACAGGTTCGAATCCTGTCGGAGGACGAATATTTTCTGTGAAAATTTCTTGGACATTCAGGCCTGTAAATGTTGTTTAATACTGTTTATTATAAATAGAGCATTTACTTAAATATTTGTATCTATAAAAAAGAATGTATAAACATAAAAATGTCTTAAAATAATTGTCGGACTTTGTCCATTTCATTATATATATATATATATATTAGAAACTTCTATTTTAGCGTGTTTTGGTGATGAACTGTCTTCATCAGAAAATAATTTTATCCCGCAAAAACTAAATCTACATTGGCTCCGTGCCTAGAGAGACTATTGGGCTTTAAACACACCCCTAACCTCAAATGAAACTCTTACATACGATCCATCACCAAAGACGCAGAAAAAATGGTCGGCTTCCTGTACTGATCTAGTAATTATCTGATTGTTTTACAAGAGCCAGATCAGGCCGAAAATGGAGTACCTTTGTCATATTTGACCGGGAGCTGTGCAACCCTCAGTTGCGATTCCTTTTGGCTGACGAATTTTTCACCTTCCCACCCCTCTCTCTCTCTCTCTCTCTCTCACAGGCGGGATGTGGGAATCCTCTCACTGCTCTATCGCCACTTTCACGGAAAGTGCTCGGACGAACTACATTCCTTGTCTCTGCCAGTTCTAAACTTTACGGCTAGGACTCGCCAAGACACAAACCATCCACATTTGGCCGTATGCCATTAGTGAAAATTAAGTTCCAATCGAATAGCTTCTTCTTGCGAACCAGTTCCCTATGGAACCAACTCCAAAGAGGACGTTTTCCCCGATAGCTACGATATTAAAATGTTCACTTCTAGCGTTAACTGTTAACTTCCCCTTCTGTCCGTATAAACTGCCTCTTAAGGTAAGCCATTGTTTTGCTCCCGGGCCTTGAACATGGACAACCTTACTGTAAAAAAAAATAATAAAATAAAAAATTATTCACATTAAGTGGCGAAACGTTTGATTTTTATTTGTTGTTTTTCTTGTTAAATGTCCCACATTAATTCGATTTATTAAGAATACGGGATAAGCTAAAAAATCCTGATCGTATATTTACCATCGGAGAAAGATTGTTCAAGGCATTTTCAATAAGTAATATGTAAATTAGATTCATCTCTATCTATAAAAGGCAGGATGTGTGTAACGAAAGCATGGTTGCAATTTTCGACGGGTTTGCACCAAAATTTACACGCACATGCTCCAAGTTAGCGAAAAGGCCAAGACCGACTTTGCATTTCCCAACTCCCATCGATAGTGGAAATAATAAATTTTCTCATGCTTCTACGGCAATTTTCATGTGGTTTGCGGCCATTTTGTACTGGCCAGAGTGAGAGCCTAGAGCTGGCTGCCACGAATAGGCAGGATGAGTCTAATGGCCAGCCTGAGAGCCAACAGCTGACTGACACGAATGTTAACTAGCATGCAAAAAAATCCGATAGCTGCATTCGTCACAAGTGGGAAAATTTAAATCTGCATGGCACTTTACTCCAATTGGCTCATTCGCTTGCTTAAACTCAATGTTGATTCTGATTCCGCAGAACTGGGTTGGGTGTGAATAAGTATTTGTTGTTAACATTCTTTTTTCATTCGGTTTTTCCAGTTACGAGTTCTTTTTTTTTTTTTAAGCTGATCGTTTTGTGTTTATTTTGTTCAGTTCTTTTTTCGTAACAGATTTAATGTTTAGTATAGAGCTTAGAAAAATTTGCAGTGTAGGCAAGAAGTAAGGCATGTAGCAACATCAGCACGACAAAGGGCACTCATTTAAAGGCAAGGAAGGGTAAAAATATTTTAAGTCAAGTGATAGCGATTGCTGTATGAGTCGTACGATTTTTGAATGAAGCACGGGTAACGCTGGACCATGCTGCTAGTATTTTATTAAAAAAAGTTGTTTTAAATGTCATTGTATATGCGTATGAGCTGCGAACTTACTGATACATACAGATATATGCGTATTTATAGATGTATGTAGGTATATGCAGATACATGTGTATCTAGGGATGTATGACTATATGCAAATTTAGAAAGTAGGCGTGAATTTTATCTTTGACTTTGCGATCCAATTTTACCCTAAATTTTTATCTTACGAAATCATTTTCCCCAGTTCTTTAGAATTTACTGATGCTACCTTTGACATGACTACCATTTTGTAAGACGAGAAAAGTATGACACTATTAAAAAAAAATCATGAAAATAAACAAAGAATAAAAATGAAAGAATTTCATTCATTACATTCCAGTTTAAATGCATAACATTTTTACAAAATTTATTGTATTCTTTCAAAGGAATGCATATATATATATATATATATATTTTTTTTTTTTTTGTTTAAATTTTGACGTATTTTTTTTAAAAACGTTCTCTTCGAATAAATTTTAACTCTTGTTAATCACAATGATCACAGTACATGTAAAATCAATGAGACACGATGCGAAATTGAAAGATCATCTTATAAGATATTTCTTTTTTTTTTCTCTCTCTACTTTTCATTTTCTTCGGAATATACGTTTTATGCGTTTTCTTTTAATTTTCTTTTCGTGATTTCTTCGATAAGATTTTTGATATTATTGCAAATCGTTAAAAATACCAACTATCAATTGAAATAATCAAGGAATACCTCAGCATTTAATGATTTCAAATATCTTGACGCACACACAAAAAATGGGCATGACAAAAGAAAAATATTTAAGCCAAATAAATCAATACGTATAAATATTAGAAGAATATATATATATATATATATATATATATATAAGTGTGTGTGTGTGTAATGAGTGTACATATATACATACATACATACACAGTTTAATCAAGTGAACAGGGTCTTATAAATATTTCCAGAGAAATGACAAAAACTCTTTATTGTCTTGTCTATTTTGATTAAGCGAAATCTTTCCTTCATTTTATTTCTTTTCCTTAGTACCATGGGTCAGACATGCATATATATATATATATATATATATATATATATATATATATATATATATATATAATTTCAAACGTAAAAATGTCGAAGATATACACATAAAATATTTAGAAATTGCATATATATTTTTTTTTTTCAAATCTCGGAATGAGTTGTTTTGTGTTATCAGTAAATTTGCCAAGGTTCATCTTTATTTTTATATTAATTTCTTCCCGGTATTTCGAATGTTGCTACATTCATTTTCAAGGATAATTCTGTTTATATATACGCAACGTTTTTTTTTTAAATGCCGGCGTTCCCTCGTTTGATGGAACCAATTACAAATCACTCATGGTGACATTGTATAAACGGTCAAACTGAAATTTTTATGTGATTTTTTAACTCATTTCAATATATGGCACACAGTTTTTTAAAACCCTTTCAATATACGGTCCCCAACGGAGAAAGGCACCTAATTTAATGTTGGCTGCTTCTCTTTTATTTGATCAGCTTCCAGAATTTTTAGTCTTTCTTTGTACTGTGTCATATATAAAATTTTGGTGCTATCTACTAAAATTTCTCATGTATATTGTCTTGAATTTAAATTATGTGTTAAATTTAAATTTATCCTACATTCGAAAGCGTTTGGGAAGAAAGTAATATAAAGTAAAAATATATATGAACTTTGGAAAATTTATTGATAACATAAAACAAAATTTCGGAAATTTTAAAAATAAGGTTTAAGTCATATATATATATATATATATATATATATATATAGTTTATGCAAATTTAGGTAATCTGTATGGGTAGAGCTGAGTAGGATGATATCCAGAGAGCTCAATGTAAAATTCAGAGCAGATATGTTTGAATAAAAGACAGACCACGTTAAGATTCCATGTAATAAGCTATTTCACCATAACCCCTTTAACAGGGTTCTAGATCATCAGACTTTACTTCCAAAAGCTGAAATGAAAATGAAAAAGAAATTCACACGTTTTTTTGCGGACCTCATCAAGTATACGCAAAGTTAACGAAGTGAGGAAGTGAGGTGGGAGAGAGGATATGAGTGTGTCATATGTATCATTTTAGTTTCCTATTTTAACCCCAGTGTGTCGGCTGGATGTTGCTCAAATCTTAACATGGAATCTTAACGAAGAAAGATTTGTACAGTTCGAACACTGACGTCAAGTTCACACTTCTCCTTTACTTTCTTCGCTGTCAGCTTTTCTCCAGATGATAAGAACCTCGTAACACTCCTCTTCATTCTTCTTTCTGTTCTCTTGGAAATTGTTTTTACTGCCCTCTCTTCTTCTTCTTCCGCTCATAGTCTGTACTTAGCATGTATTCAACTTCGGTAGCTCCATCTCAGCGGCGATCTTTCGGATGCTGAGTCCGTCTTCTCTCTTCTTTTGGACCAAACCGATGACTTCTTTTGAATGCATTCTTCTTCAGGATTTTAATACGTTTTCACAGTGAATGGTAAAGATACTCAAATGTAATGGTCAGGGTACAATTTACCTGCAGAAAATTTGCATATTGTAGACGTTCGACGACTAAATCATTTAAAAAACCCGGAATTTGTGTCATGCCCGAAAAATAGTGTCGCCTAAGTTGAAGTAAAAATAAACAAAACATGAAAACAAAAAGACAAACCCTTCAATCCATGTTCAAACCATTAATGGACACTTACTGCTGAACTACCTACTCATCAACACAAAAGCTCTCGGCAGCAAAAACACCTTTAAGCACACTTTTCAGTGTCCCAAAAATAGTGTCGGCCCCCTGTATTACAATCGCGTATAATAGAAATATATATATATATATGTGTATATATATATATATATATATATATATATATATATATATATATATATATATATATATATATATATATTTTATTTTTAAAAAGTATTTTACATATGATATAATAATAAAATAATTTTAAATAAAAATATTAGAATATTATGCTCTGTTGTGTCGAGCACTTTTTAAAAAAAAGTACATGTTAAAGAACTGGGTATTCTTAAACTCTTTGTTCATTATATATATATATATATATATATATATATATATATATATATATAAACAGTATTTATTTATTTTCGTCTACCGGCCTGAATAATTGAGAAATCTTATTAGTGAAAAATATGCCCTCCCAAGATTCGCAAACTAAGCAGCTAGTCAAGAAATGAATGGATTTTTAATTTATGAACCTGACAGATTTCTATTACTTAAAGGTTATTTTTAGTGGATACTCGTATTTGTTTTGTTTACGTTTGGAGAACGAAAGTGGGCAGATATGTCTAATTCGAGAGCCAAAGAAAAATCTATATTTAAATCCACTATTCAACTTTGCTTGGTCAACAACGCACTTCGTAGCCGAGAGATCAAAGTACGTCAGATGTAATAACGGTTTACTCTAAGAACAAAATGAAGGTTCGTATTTTTAGATGAAAAAAGATGTCACGAGAATCTATTTGAGCTGTTAGGAAGACTAAACCTATTATGAAATGATGTTAGAATAATCCAGAAGTTATACAGGAAGATAGAAGACGAATTCAGTAGATACACAAAAAAGAAAAGAGGCGTAAGACAAGGATATGTTTTCTCTCCAGGCTGCTTAACTTCTACATCGTGGCCACCCTACGGAAATTGGTGACCCTACCAAGACTTATTATATTTATTGGGACGTAACCTTAACAATATAAGATACGCAGGTGACACAGAAAGAAAACTACAGGACCTTCTAGACAAAATATTAAAGGAAGGTAAGATAAAAAGGAGAGTTATCAACTGTAAGATAAAAACAAAAGGCGCGAATTACGAAATGTCAAAATCAAGTACAGAAATTAGAATATCTGGAAAGTGTTTTAACAGACGATGGAACACGTAACACTGATATACGAACGCGCGTTAGAATGGCGAAAAATGCATTCAAAATACAAAACAAAGTCCGAAAAAAAGCAAGAAGGTTTTGTTAGAAACAAAGAATGCTGAATTGCTATGTAATATCAAATATCTTGTAATGGTAGAAAAAATCTCTACACAGATGAAGAGCAAACTAAATGCAACAGAAATGTTACTATACAGAAGGATACTGGAAATGCCATGGACGGAGAGAGTATGCAACGAGAACTCTCAAAGAAAATGGTAACAAAATTAAATTTATTCTCAGAATCAGGCAGTTGTAATTTCTTGGACAACATAATGACGAAGGAAGATTTGGAAAACTTAACTCTCCCAGGGCATATCTAGAGCAAAAGAGATAATTGAAGGCAGTAGACACACCTAGCTTGTGTGAATAGACAGGCGGAAGGCTTGTTAATGGTAGATACGCTCCTTAGAACGTTGCTTAAATTTTCCCAGTCAAAACCTAATGATTTCTATCGCCGAGACATTGAACAGTTAGTGAACCATTGGCTGGAGGTCGTAAACAATGAAGGGGAATAAGTTATTAAAAGATTCATTAGAATTATTAATAAATAATAAGTATTAAAATAAATTATTAAAAAAAAAAACTTAAGAATTTAAATAACAACCTCACCTAACATCTCTGTACTTGGTCGGATTAAAGCTAGGGATACCTACAATCGTATAACAGAGAGTTGTGCTGTTTTTCTATTATTTCGACAGAGGAATGATAGTTGTGAAATCTGTTTATCGTGTATTTATTGTATGGCGATCATATCTGCGTCTGTTAAAATTTTGAATATCAGAAATACTATCGCATCTAAGATTTACATACCAAATCAAATATCTATCTATCTATCTATTTATCTATCTATCTATCTATCTATCTCATGTTGTTTGTCTGTGTGTCTGTCGTGGGCGTTGTTACCTCGCCCAGGCCGCATTTCTCACCCGATTTCGATGCGGTTTTCAACACAGGTTTGCAAATGGCTGCCGTAAGGACATAACGGAGCCCGATTTTTCAGTTCGGATTTAGGTTCCGAAAAAATCGATAATCGAAAAAATTCTGCTTACAGAAGGAATGATCGCATTTCAACCAAATTTGACACCCTCTGAGAGTCTACCATTAGAAGTGTTGTCCAGAAGTTTCATGACCACGGACCCCTAAACAGCGCGGAAAATCGATAAAACCCAAAAACCGATACGCCCAGATTGCGTCTGAACCGCAAGTCGGTTTTTAGCGAAAACCGAGCGGATTTATGAAGAGGCCATTGGAAGTCATCATGTGAAGTTTCAACTCTGAGCACCCCCCAAACAGAGTGCAAATCGACAATCGGTCAACCCTTAAAAATGTTTTTTCCGGTTTTTTAAAGCTGATCGTATTGTGTTTATTTTGTTTAGTTCTTTTTTCGTAACAGATTTAATGTTTAGTATAGAGCTTAGAAAAAGTTTTCAGTGTGAGATAGGCAGTAAGTAAGGCATGTAACAACATCAGCACGGCAAAGGGCACTCCTCTAAAGGCAAGGAAGGGCACAAATATTCTAAATCAAGTGATAGCGATTGCTGTATTAGTCGTACTATTTTTGAATCAAGCACGGGCAACGCCGGGCCATGCTGCTAGTCTTATATGTTTCTCTTCTTTTCTACCTCTCTAAAATGTTGTGGAAAATTTGCCCTCAAGCGCTGAGCCCGCGCCGCGTATATTAATACCTTCGAAGTGTTAATTTATTGATTAAAGATATTTATCAATCTTTAATTGATATGAGTGCTGTTTAGCGTTTATTTAATGAAGTACCGTACACAATATTCGAATCATTGCTTAACAGCTATCAAAATAATTCATTGTCGATCGCTTCTGGTTAAATTAGAGACGAGGTAAAAAAAAAGAGGAGATGAAGAGAAAAGGAGAAAGAGATAAGAACGAAACTGGTGGAGGAGGAGCGGGAAAAGAGAAAGAGAAAGACAAAATGAGAATGAAGGAAAAAGAGTAGAAGAAAGTAAAGAGAGGAGGACGTTTTGAAAAGATTCGGATGGGGTGAAGGAAAATGCTTGAAATGATGAAAATAAGAAAGAGAAGGAGCGATGGAAAGAAAGAAGAGCCAAAAGGAAAGAAGAAGAAGAAGAAGAAGAAGAAGAAGAAGAAGAAGAAGAAGAAGAAGAAGAAGAGAATAAACGGGAAAGAGAAGGCGGGCGAAAAGAGAAGGATTGAAAACAAAACCGAAAATCAAGAAAGAAGAAAAGATGAAACAATAATGGCTGAAAATCAGGAAAATGGAGGAAAGAAAAAAGAAGAGGAAACAGAAGAAAATCAGCAAAGAAGAAGAAGGAAGAAGAAGAAGAAGAAGAAGAAGAAGAAGAAGAAGAAGAAGAAGAAAGTATCGATAAAAATGAAGAAAGACGTGATAAGGAACGGGAAGAGGTTAAAGAAAAATGTAATAGAAAGAAAAAGGAAAAAAAATGGTTCAGAAGAAAAGAAAAATTAAATTTAAGAAGAAAGACATCCATCAACGAGAAAAGTAAATGGTTTTGCCTGGTACATTTCCATCCGCAAGTGAACGTTGTTTTCCTTCTGATGCTTTGAGTGGCTCTTGGCCTGGGGTGAATTTCTTTGCTTTTTGGTGGGAGAAGAAAGAAATGAAATCAATTGCGAAGGAAATTACTTTGATAGGGCCTAATTAGAAATTAAATTCCGAGAAAGACGTTGTTCAAACTACAATTGAGGTTTGAAAAATTAAAAATTAAAATAAATGAATGAAGTAAATTGTATAAAATTTGAAAACGTTTGTTAAAAAATGAGACGCGAAATTGAATTAAACTAAATTACTTACTGCCTGGAGTTTTCCCTCTTGCATAGTGAAAAGGTGTGTTCTTATATGTCGTTCGGTTCTGTTAAAATTATATTATGATAAGGATATATTTTCACACACACGCACACACACACACATACACACACACACACATACACACACACACGTTGGGAAGATTGTGAGGCGCCATATTTTACAGCATAAAAGAAAAGTATATTTAGATTAAAGGGCGTAGTGTGCTATCTGCATTTTAGATAATGGGTTTTACTCAGAGATAAGTGGCGCCAAGGGTAAATCAGTAAACTAACCAACAAGCATCACTGCGCACACAGCACAAGCGCGTATACGCATTCGGATGAATAAACACATAGACACACACACCACACACACACACAATCGCATATATAAAATATAGTTTTAAGGTATGCCATATTTATGGGTTAAAGTGCTCAATATCAGGGATAGGTCATATGTAAATATAAAACTGACAATAGAAGTTGACGAAACAGCGACAGTCTGTTTCATGTGCTTAACACAATCGTCAGGTTATATATATATATATATATATATATATATATATTGATGCATGTTTCATTAAATAATATAGACGAGTTTTGTCTATTTATTTTAAGTAAGTTCCTTTCATATTGTCTGATAAGCTTAATCACATCATCGTTGAAAGACGAAAGGAAAACACCATAAGATGACAATTTCAATAAATCAAACAACAACAGACGAAACAACAATGATAGTCCGCCCCTTGCTGCATGAAAATTTCCAAGTAACGACAAACTCGTATATACGAGACGCGGAAGCGAAAATCGCGTCGTAGCTCGTGACGTCAGACATGACCACGCGAGAATGAAAACGGAAAGTATTAAGTATGGGAAACCGTTGGTATAAACCAATGGCTTCTGTTATCAATTATAGGCATTTAAGAATGTTTGTGGAGATTTCGTAGTTTATTTTGCCCAGGTTAGGTTTCAACTGTTTTATGTATAAAGCTTCAAGAATTTTTAATTTCTGTTTATTGTTTTCACGTTTAAGTAGAGTTGTGTTGTCAACAAGGATTTTTCGGAATTGAGTACGCAGGCAGGCATGTTGTTTTAAATGTCTAAAAATGTTAGAGTTATCATTTAAATGTAGAGTCAAGCGTCGTGAAAGCGAGTTTGTGGTGTGACCAATATAAATATTATTTAATCTGTTGGAGATACAATCTCCCAAAGGGCACTTGAATTTGTAAACTATGTTGGTTTTCTGCAAATAGCTAACGAGAAGAGGGAAAAATCATTGCGAATAGTTAAGTTGGATATACTAGATTTATTTAATGAAACATACATTAATGAAAAATTGCTACCTAAATATACAATATATATATATATATATATATATATATATATATATATATTCATAATTATTCATACAAAAAACAAATACAAAGGTTAATGATTTAATTGGCGAGAAATCCATCGTCGCAAACAATTCAAATAATATACAAAAACCCCGAACCTGTTTATGAATGAAAAGATCCTTGTTTTATAAATTTCTGTTGCATAAGTTCTTATTATTTTTACAAGCTTTCGTCTGTTCTACAGACATCCTGAAATATAGAATAGATTTTGTTCTTGTTTTTTTACTCTCAGTAATAAGGGACAACGAAAATATATGTATTGTAATCCGAAAATGCTATTAGAAATGAGTTATTGTTTTTGGAGCGTGCAGTCGCAACGCTGAGTTTAAATTAAATTTTACAATTGTACGTTCTTGTACAAATATGGTGATAAGTAAATTCTTTTTTACTAAAATTTTCTGGCAAAGTGGCATGAACTATATTGTGCAATAATTATAGTAATGACGTACTTTAATATCCACAAACCCCGAACCTGTTTATAAACAGGTTCGGGGTTTTTTTGTTTGCGATGATGGATTTCTCGCCAATTAAATCATTAACCTTTGTATTTGTTTTTTGTATGAATAATTCATGAATTTGTAAATTAATTGCACCTTTATTGAAATATATATATATATATATATATATATATATATATATATATATATATATATATATTATTTTCCGATAGAGTGTATCTGTAAAGGAACAAGATGAATAAAAAGACAAGAGGAAAAACTATTCGTAGCCGACGCATTTCACCCTCTAAGGAACTTTGTCCAAGGCAAATGTAGAATTTTTTTCTTGCAGTGTTTATATACAAAAGCAATTGGTTATCAATGTTCTTAAATTTCAGTACATTCATGAATATCAGTTTTCTAGTTTTGGGGGAGACCGTAACGGAATCTAAAAAAAGATTATATGAGCACAAAAAGGAAATTCTACAAAATAATATGTAAAATATGCTGGTTGCACACCGTAAAGAGACTGACTATAACTTTGTCATAAAAAATGCTTCTCTGATCAAAGAAGAAAATAATTCACTTCGGCGTAAACGTTGAGAGAATGCTTTATTCGTAAGGTCATCCACAGTAAATTTACGCCCTGGTCCTTACAACATTTCACCATTACTGGCAGATCTTCTAATATCACATTACTTAGAAAACTGATGGAAAGAAAAAGACGCTAAATAAATTCGGATAGAAAAAAGAAAATAAAATTCCTAGCGCCCGTCTGTCATGCGCATGTGTAATTCTATCGAAATAACAAAATTTACACCGATGAAGTCCTCAGGGCTGAAACGCGTCACAAATAAACTTTTTCCATTTGTCATAAAATTTTCGAAATAGACTTGATATATAAAAATATAGATTGTTATATATATATATATATATATATATATAATAATGGGAGACGTGTGTATATATATATATATATATATATATATATATATATATATATATATATATGTGTGTGTGTGTGTGTGTGTGTGTGGATGACAATATTATATATATATATATATATATATATATATATATATATATAAGAAATATAGTTTTAAGGTGTGCTATATGTATGGGATAAAATGATCAATATCAGACATAGAGCGTACATAAACATAAGTATAAAAGCGAACATTGAAGTCAACACTCAGAGGCGACAGGCTGTTTTAGGCGGCCATCATGAAATAGTCTGTCGCCTCCGAATGCTGACTTCAATGTTCACACACACACACACACACACACACATATATATATATATATATATAATATTTTATTATGGAATTCAATGCTAGCACAATAAAATGGTTACTATTCTTCTAATGTTGGCAAAATATTTAGGAAAGCCTTATATTGATATGAACCCCGCGTAACAGCATATAATAATTATCCCTATTAAAACTATTGATAATATCTTTTTATGGAATGTCAGTTTTTGAGAAGCATCAATTTTTTGGCTATAAAATAATTTAAAAGATACAGGCGTATATACACCCTTTGGTTCAGTCATTAGGCCCTCTCAATGTATCATTTATTTATCTATTGGGTAAATATTTTCATCTACTTTTCACAAATTACTTTTTTCTCTTACATATTTTGTGTGTTTAAAGTTAATAGTTTGGTTGATTTGATATCTTATCAATATTCATAATACTCTTAAAAATCTTTCTCCGTTTAAATTTACAAGACTCATATTTCAAATATGTCCTTGCTGAAAATTAAAAAAAGTAATTTGCTTATTATGCTTTAAATCCTTAAAATTATTAAAATTAATTTCTTTTCTGATTTTTTTCTGATTCCTGTTATAGTTTTTCCAAATTTCTACTAGAATGTTCCCATCAGCAATACTTCATAAATCTTTCTACTATTGAAAATATTTATATAACTGAAATTAAAAAAAAAAGTATATACAATATGCGATGGGAAAATTGTCGCCATTTTATATTTTTCATTGTGTGCATGGGCGCTGTTTATTTGTTTGTAATTTTGTCGACTGCCCAATACAGTAGGGTTAGTTGGACACCGTCTATGAGAAAAGAACACTATGACGCAATTCTCTGTGAAAAAAAAATTGACCAAAATGTTTAGAAAGGTTTTTTATTCGCTAGATCATCCACAGTTATGGTTCTTACAACATTCTACCATTCTTGGCAGACCTTATCTTATCAAGATGCGGGATATTTAATAACAAAAATGATAGAAACACAATAAAAAAAGAAAAAGTATATAAATCAAATCGATTAGATTTTATACCCAAAACAGATATTAAAAAAAAAAAGGTTTAAATTTAAAGTTTCCAGCGTCTCACATTCGTGCGCATGTGTAGTCGCGTCAACGTAAACTTTCTAAACTTTGTCATACATCTTTCCCCTAATATATATATATATATATATATATATATATATATATATATATATATATATCAGTGCTTTTGGCTTCTTCGCCATCGCTTGTGGGATGAGTGGGGTATCGAATGGATACAAAAATTCAGGTTTACAGAGCTGTTGTCCTTGCCATCTTTTTTTTACGGATCAGTGTTGTGGACTCCATACAGGTACCATATACACCAGCTCTATGTTTTCTATTAGAACTGTCTGCGTGTCATCTGTGGAGTTAGCAATCAAGGCAGGACATCCAATGTAGAACTGTTCAACATGTGCAATATTGAAGGAATGTCAGATCCTCATACGTCGAAACCGATGGGAGAGTCCATAATATATATATATATATATATATATATATATATATATAGATAGATAAACCTAGTGAGCCAGACAAACATACCTAGGTTTCACCTAAACGGATCTTCAGGGAAAGGGTAACGCTTATTTATAGGCGATAGCCAAAATTATACCATGTGACCATAGAAAGAAACACACAAACACAACCAAAAATCACCTGGTTGTGGAGTGGGGGTTAAAGCTTTATTCAACAAAAAGAGGAGGGGATAATAAAACACGGACTTTAAGGTGAAATGACAAATAAACGGGAAAATACGTCTTATTTTAGTAACCACGATTTTTTATGTCGACATATGTTAAGAATTTCGGTTTTGGAGTTTAATAGCTGGTTAGGGTGATTGTATAAAGCTATGGCTAATTTCTCCTCTGTACATAATTTACAAAATTTTTGGCCTGCTTTATATTTCGGGCATTTTTTTAATATTTCCCATTTAAGGATGGGGTCTTTATTATCCTCTTGTCTGGTTTTACATACACAGGTGGATAACGTTGTGCTATGTTTAGTTTTTTCGTTTTTAAAATTACTCGTGTGATTATAGTATCTTTTTTTAAATTTATCCTGAGTAGCACCTATGTATATTTTAGGGTTATTAGTATCCTGCCTATCTTTGTAAATTTTCACCTGGTAAACCACGCATTCTTGCTGACATTTTCCCTGTAATGGGCAGATATTTTTGTTTCTACATTTACAAGTAGGAGGGTTACTGCGTGGATTATCCCTAGTTTTTTTCTTATTCAATCCACTTATTAAGGTCCCTATATTAGGCATGCAACAATAACTAAGTTTTACATTATTTTTATTGAATATTTTATGTAACTCAGTTTTGGGGGAAATGTTGCTCTAATAAGTCAAAAAATATTTTGCCAATTTTTGTTTTTACCGCTAAATTAAAAGGAGGGTTAAACCACAAACTATTTCTCTGCCTATTGTTATGTTTATTCTGAGTACTGTTATGGCTATTTATGTCAATATATTCCAATTTATTTTTATATCCACTCTTAGATAGGGCTTCCTCATAACTTGTTTTATTGGCCTCAAAGATGTCCCTACTGGAGGAGTTAGTAGAAAGTCTATAACCTATAATCTTTGGAATATGCCTTATGATATGGGCTGGGTGATTAGATTTTATGTTTAAATATTGGGGTTCCTGGTTCTCTTTTTTATACGGGGATATAGTACCATTTTGTAAATTCAAGTAATATTTAAATAGTTAGTCATTTTCAAATTGGTTTCTATTTCGAGATTAAATCCGAACTTTCTAAAAAACCAGTGTAGTTTCTTACGGATAGTGTCATCATCAAAAATTTGAGGGTTTTTCGAAACGCGTATAGTTATCTATATTTGTATTTATATATATATATATATATATATATATATATATATATATATATATATATGTGTGTGTGTGTAGTCAATTTTCTATTACGTTTACATATGTATATGCATTGTTGTTTGACTTTAGCAAGTCAGCCAGTCATAAATGTTGAGATTTGACCCCCCAAAAAAAAAAAAAAAAAATAAAACAAAAACAAACAAACAAAAAAAACAGACCAACAAAAATAGAAGCACGCGTAAATATGTGCCTTTTTTTATCTGACCCGGTGATCTTTTGCGTATTTTTCCCCTAGACATGACGCAGCTCCGACTGTGTAGAAATGGCGGAAAATTCCAATTTTTATTTATGCACTTCTTGAAATGAAAACAAGTCAAAGAAACTTCAATGAAAGCAAATATTAAAATAAAAGAAATGATCCAATAAACTTGCGGCAAAGAACCTTTTGCAGTCTCTTCCCCTTCGATGGTAACGGTTATTTTGCTTCTATTTCAAATGATAGCAAAATTTTATTTATTAGATTTGAACTTTATATGCTCCTTATTCTGTTTTCATCTCGCCTTTCTTTTTCTTGGAATTATTCATTCTTTATTATTCTTTCTTTTATTAATTCAATTATTTGTGCATTAACCTTTCCTTCCAGAATAACGGCTGTTTCTATCTTTTCACTAAATTTCGTTATGAAAAGCCTCTTCTTTTTTGATTGCTTTTTCGTTTTTTGTATTTTTATTTGAATAATTTATTCAATTAGATTTTCTCAACCAATATCATTCTCTCTTTCGCCTATCTATTCATTTTATAACTGCGTTTGTTTCTTTGTTTCTTTCTTTCGGGCTGGCTTTCTTGCGCGGTTTCTTTCTTTCTTTCTTTTTTTATTATAGAGAAAGCAGGAAAGAAAGAAAAGAGAGAAAGCAAGCTAGAAAAAACGATTTTCCTAGCTTGATTTCACTCTTTCTCATTCTTTCTTTTCTTTCTTTCTTTCTTTCTTTCTTTCATATAATTCTCCTTCTCATATCTTGATTTATTTAATCTCTTTCCAAACCATACTTTCTTATTTATTTTGTTACATTTCAAATGATCAAATTCAAATTCTGTCAGATGCGCATTTAGATTGCTTGTCACCTTCCAGTCATTTCTTTCATTATGTTAAAATTCTTATTGCGATTTATTTTTGTAAGTTATTTTGCATCCTAATTTCAACCTGGAATGCAATTATTTCGGTAAAAAATATCAACACATAAACACACTCACACACAACGATTCTTTGGTTAATATTTTCAGAGTAACTGTTGCCTTTTCATTACTTCAAAAATTTAAACAACAAACAAAAAATACGAAGAAACAAAGATAGTTTGATGCATGTCAACATGAACCTTTTTGGTTAATGGAAGTTGAGCCCAGCTGCGTAGCAATTGGATCATGAAGTTTTGTTTTTTTTACAACAAAAGAGTAAAATTATGTTATGTAACTTTGAAATAATTGTAATCTTCACGACCTCATCTAGACCTTAAATTTTAAAAAAGGTTGTAATATTTAAAACGAATAAAAAAAAACAGCAATATTGATCGTCCTGACCTGGCACCTTGGCTTCAGTCACGTTCTCATCGCCGTAATGTCGCTTCCCTGTGTCTTTTCTATAAATACTTTCATGGTAATTGTTCTGATACACGTTAATCTATGATATCTAGACTTTATAAATTTAAGCGCAGTACTAAATTAGCGGGAAGGTCTCATCAATTCATAATTGAAATGGCTAGATGTTTCATTGCCGATAGTTTCATCTCTCGCACTACTCGTTTTGGAACTCTCTTTCGGCTTCATGCTTTCCAGCCGACTTTGATTTTCAAAAATTTAAATGCAATGTCAGTCACTATCTACTCTTTACTTGATTACTTTTCTATTCTTCTCGCTTGCTAATCGGTCTCTCTTTTTTGTTTTTTGTTCTTCCATACCCAGGAATACTATTTTGTCTTAGTGGCTATGCATGCTGTGATATGATTCAAAAATACATATTTCTGGTTTTAATTTATCTGATAGACAAAACGATTCTTTACTTTAAATTTTTATGAAGTAAGTATGACCCATTGAATTCCATGTATACTGGGCAAGCACATCTCGATAAAGTTACCATTAATCTAATTATATATTTTATAGATACGAACGTTCAAGTATGTTTGGTATTTCAAAATGTGTGTAGGAGTCCCAAAAATAATATTTAGGTCAACGTGTAGCAAGGTAACTTGTATTTTAGGGAAATGTATGTGTGAAACTGATCCAAGTAATACCTTTCCCAACTGACAAAATCTTTCCATATATGCAGTACCACGTTCACGAGCGTCTTCTCTTCTATACTCCTCCCTGATCTTCTGATCACATAAATGATACGGAGATGGCGGTCGCTTTCGTCGAGTGCTTCTACGTAAAGTTGGACGCGATCCACCAGTCTCTTCTGCATGTGTGCCCACTTGGTCTCTTTCGTTATTGGCATCATCACCGTCGTCTTCCGTATTTGTTTCCTCTGGTTCCGTAGATGAATCATCTGGACCCTGCACTGAAAAACAGCGGCGAATTTGAGTCGCTCTCAGACGACTTATCACTGTTATCTTCCGACGATGCAGATCTCTGACGCGGGCGGATGTCTCTGGTATGGCTATAGACCCTTGTCACAGTACCTTTTTTTGAATTGCGTCGAACATCGACCATGTGGTGTCTTTACCTATACCAGATCTACTTTGTAGATTCAAGGATCTGTGCATTCAAGTGGCGGTGCAACATCGATACTCTTTATGCCGGCTTTCTAGTTATATATGTAGTTAGCTGGTGCTGACAATGCTGTTGTGTAGTCATTTGGCGTCACGATTTACCAATATAACGCCTTCATATGGGAACATCCCGACAGAGCAGCGATACGCTTGGGGGTGCGGTAGCATTTCTTCTCGATGCCATGCCCTGATGGTTGATAAGCACACTGGAATCCAAGTCGGATGCCCCAGTTCTTTGCAAACCCCGCGAACGCCTCCCCACACAATGCTTCATCATTGTAACTGAGCAGCTCGGCAGGTGGCCCTCTTTCGCAGAATAATAACTCCAGCTGTCGTATAATGCTGGCAGTGTCATGATGGAAAACTATCTAGGGCCACAGTCTATCAGTGTCAGGTAATACCGGCCCGCATAATGTGTTATGTCCATCCCAACACTGCTCCTATTCTCGCACACATCCAACCATCTAGCTTTCCAATGCACTAGCGCCGGGTTTATGGATTGGCACAAGACACATTCTCCAATCACCGCCCGAACAGCTGCCTTTGAGACGAGGGTGGACAGTCTTATAAAATACCAGTATACTCGCTATATCAATGGATGGCTTGATTTTGAGTGGATTCCTGCTCTTCTATAGATACGGCGCATACTGGGTCCGTTTGTTTCCAAATCGCACCCAATCATCGTCGAGGCACTCTGATGAGATGATCAGCTCGGTTTCCATGACGAGCTCTATGTCAATAGTCTTTTCTATTCCTCCACCTCTTCCTTGAATGTGCTGAGACGACGTCTTATTAACATTTCTTCGTGCGCAATCGAGACTTCCCAGACAATCTATCACAAACCCATCAAGGGGCTTACGGTTAAATCACGCTGAAACACCGGTTCTCGTTCGATCACCGAAGTTAAGCATCGTAGAGCCAGGTCAGTACTTAGATGGGGGACCGCTTGGGAACACCTGGTACTGTAAGCCCCCAAAGTCCAACCCTTACCTCACAGTCGGTGGGGGGGGGTTAAAACAGTAGTGTCAGAGCTATGGCGCCCGGAACTTCGTTCCTGGTAGAGCCACCAAGGCGGACAGGTCTGACACACACGCCGGCTAACAAGGGCTCTGGTGAAAATCCAAGGAGCGTCTGCATCGGTAACCGGCAGCTTCTGGTCGTTCCTGTCTCTGCGTCTGTGGAAACCCCGCGGCAAGCAAGAACGTTATCCGAGTAGGCCTGTGTACCCTACTTCTGTAATTTATCCCAAGAATCTTCTTATAACAGGAAGAAGCCGGCTCAATCCGCCCAGGGTGAATGCCGCATCAGTACAGTAGTAGTAGTAAACGCATCAAGGCACAAACGTCGAGTCAGTCTTCAGGTGTACCGCAGTCGTTCTCCCTTGTAGTTCCATGTTGATGTCTCTCAAGATCACGTCGAGCTCTGCTAGGTTTATATACTTGTCTTTGCGTTCTGATCGCAGTCAACAGGCATCTTCAACCACAGATTCGCCGCTTTCTACAACGACGCCAGTGGCCAAGGTACTTGCGTCGAACCACACAGTGACTTCGTGTCCATCACCTCACCAATCCGGATTCTCCTGTGCCAATTTCGTAAAGCTGTCCGTCAGCATTCGAGTCAGGGATGGGTCCCGCACATCATCGTCCCAGCCAGTCGTCCTAGGGCTCGAGCGCCATTTTATGAATACCGTTGCGACACAGAGCCAGACACATACTGGCAAATATCCAGTCAACTATATAAACAGGAAAAGATAAGACAATATTTGAGAAAAAATGGTAATGTAATGACTGGCTGCTTGTCTTCAACTATGCCCGTCTGCTAGCACGGCTAGTCAATCCCTATTTCAGACGCCTGCTCAGGCACATTTGAGTTTGCTCAACACAGGTGGTTTATAATGGAATTATACTGAACGAACCTAAGTTATAGTTTCTGGGAGAGAGTGCATTATCTGGCGTGATCTACAGTCTGGACGTACGCTCAGACTTTCGGTCACGATGACTTACGACTTTGTACTAGTCCAACCAATGACGGCAAAACACCGACGGCTCCCAAATAGTTCAGTCTTCCTAATTTCACTCACAAAGCCTGGTCTGGTATTCAGGCATTTTAAAAAAGTGCCGCTTTACAGTCCGATAGGATCAAGAAGTCATCTTCCTTACAGATTGACCTTGATGAGATTAGAGTGAACATCCTAACCATTCGACCACGTGACATAAAAAGAAAACAAAGAACTATAAAATTCACAGTATTAGGTTTAGTCTCATTGTCGTTGCCGCGGTAAAACGGATGACATATTTGTTGAAACATAAGAAAGTGCTGAGAAACATTGAAACGAGAAGGGTTAATACCAAAAAATCCGTGCGAAGAATTGACAATTTAATTAAAACATAAACAACTTGAATTGTATGTCGAGCAGTGTGAACAATGGAAAAGTGACCCTGACTTAAGGGGCAATGTTGATTGATACACAGCTGCAAATTCAAGCTGTAAAGCGAAAATTTCTTTTTCGTAAACAACGAATTTGGAGTTGATTCTCCTGGTCGAAAGTGATTCGTAACAGGAGGTGGGGGTGGATAAGCCATCCACACTCACTGAGGAGGTTTAGTGAGAGCTCATGATATGAGAGATTAGGAGAAGGGAATTCACCCAAATTATGCCAATAAATACGAATACGCGAAGCGAATTCGCCAGAAGAGAGACGAGTTGGAGCAGAAGAAACAGAGGCAGAAGGGGAAGAGGCTCACGTGATTATCTGCCGACGAAAGCCCCCCCCCCCTGACGAAAGCCCCCGACTTAAGCAATGTGCCAAACTTTACCAACAAGTGCAAACCAGATTTTTGCCAGGTCGACGATAGTATCAATTCCGATTTAGATGCAAGCTGGACTGATATTAAATTGTATGCGAACTCTGATAAAAACTAATTATTGTACTGAGGACTGATATAAAAAAAAGTATTTACTTTTGTTCAATTTATTAAGTTTTATTTATTTCACTGTAGGTCATCACCTTACTTGGACCAGCCCAACACGAAGATACCTGCGACTATTCGGTCTTGGCCTCCTTATGACAAAACTTAAATCACAACGTGGGATAAGGCAGGTCTGAGATCAAAGCGATCTTCATCGATCAGTCGCTTGTGTTGGAAGTCTTGGACGACCGGTGAGGTAGTTGCACGATTATATCCTGCTAATTAAAAGATTTCTGTGTGTAAGTTAAGCATGTTCACTGTTTTCGCGGGAAAACAGCATATAGCGTAATGAAAAATGCCACAAACTTAACTAAAATAAAGTTTTATCGTCAAAATGCTTATGTTATTATTAAGATGAAAGATCAAAGTATTTTTTAATTATTTTTTGAAATTTTTACTCCTTTCTAACACGTTCGAAATTTTGGTTAAATTCTTCTTTTTTTTACGTCATCGCGGCGTCACAGAAAATAACATTTTTTTGCGATTTTTTCCGTTGAAAACATATTGATTTGGAAATTCTTGTAAAATCAAGTAATTGTCCGATTTTAATGAACTTTTCAGGACTTATTCACAAATGAATGAAATTATTTTTAAATATTTTTTTGAAAATTTTGGTAAAAATATAATTTTTAAATATGTTACCCCACATTTACTTAATTTAATGAAATTTCGCCCAAAACCTTTTTGGTTCCTGAATTTTTTTTTTTGTTACAAGTAGGAGTCTTCGAAGATGGTAAATAACCTACTTTTTTTTTCAAATTTGAGCTATCTAACTGAAAATCTGCTCTGAGTTGAAAAATAATGAATCCAATAAAACTATGATATTACTTAGTTAGAAAAGCTTTTACTTGCTTTTGTAAATAAGTAATATTAAGGACATTATTGTCTGAAGAAATAATTTTTTTCTGATGAATAATTAATTTTTACAAGAATGTTTTCGTTTTTTAAGAAATTTTAATTATAATAATTTATAATAGTTTAACATCGTTTAAAGCTCTGTATTAGGAGGATTCCTCGAGGTGATTAAGTAATTAAGTGGAAAAAAAATTACGATTCCAAAATTGCTAAGTTTAATAAATTTAGTTGCGCTACTTTTTTTAAAAATAATTTTTTATGTTCTATTTTTTTACCTAATACATTCCTTATTTCCATGTATGATATACAAAAATTGCCATTATTATAACAAAGTCACGTGATCTAAGGGTTTTGTCCCTTTACGTGGCCTTTTCATAACATTTCGTTTCTTACAGGTTGTATTTTCCGTTCAGCTTTAAAAGTGTAAACTTTAAATTTTAAAGTATTTTTTTCTTTTTTTCATTTACTATTTCACTAAATAAGTTTCTTTTATGTATTATTGTATTTCCATTATTGTGTGTCATACTCAGATAGAATAATTTTTTAAAAAACTCAGACTTAAAAATTATGTCATTTATGGTCATCAGTAGTAGCTGTCATCGGTTCGTCATTCAACAATCCATCAATAGTTTGATCAGATCAACATGACCGCTCGTCAATAATTGGTTGTATATTATTTTTTATGCTATAAGTAAGAAAGATTTCTATCAAATCAGATTACTTTACATTTTTTAATTTTACTAAAATAACGTGTCAGAAATTTTTTTTAATATTTTCCAAATCGATAAATTTGTGTTTGTTTACAAATTTCTTAAAATTAAGAAAATGGCCGATTTTAAGAAAATGTAAAAATTTGAAATTAAATTTGACAATCAAATGTATATAGTTTCTATCTGAAATACACCCAGAATTGTTTAATTAATGGAAATCATAAATTTAATGATTAAACTTTTTTTTAAAGCTAAAATATAATCTTCAAGAATGTTTTTTCGTTGTAAAAAATCATTTTAAACTTAAATATAGAAAATTTATACCGAAATAGTGGAGATACCTAGTGTAAGTGCATGAAAGAAAGCACCTCTGCCCATAAGAGAGAGGAGCTTTGCACATTTAAAAAATATTCAGAAAGAAGACAATGATTTCGCGGTTGGGTTCTTAGTGTCTGTATCTGGTGGTCTATGAGTAGGGGTCAGCTAGGTTTCCTCAAAATCGTCTCGGTACAAAGTGTTTTTCTTTACGCGGTTGAGTCTTTACATCATCCTCATTTTCTATCCCATGACCGGCTGCCGTTTTAGGGTACTGCGCAGTTGAGCACCTGATTAGTTTCCTCGATATATCTCGGATGCGTGCCAATGTCTTAGTCTCTGAACGATCTTCCATCCTTGTGAGTGACAATTATCTCTCTCACGGGATTGATATGGCAAGTCTCTAACTGCTCTATCGTTACTTCGATGGAAAGTGCTCGGACGAACAACATTCGTTGGTTTCACTAGTTATAACCTTCATGGCTAGAACCGCCATACCACTTACATTGTAGGAAACCACCTACGTTCCCTCCGTACTCCATCGGCGAGATGTAAGCTCCACTCGATCTGCTTCTTCCCCCAAACCACTGTAAGAGGATGTTTCTCTGATCACTACCTGTTAAGTCTATCCTTAATAGTTACCTTCCCCCATTAAACTTCCTCTTAAAGCAACCATCTACCTCGAGTGCCCAACGGACCTGTTACAGGGTGAACCTTATTTAAAAAAAAAAACCCGCCTCCTCAAATGTATAAAACACACAGACATACACAGAGACACACATCTCACACCCTGCTTATGTTACAATACCCATTAGTTCTAAGAAATTTATTATTTCTTTCTACCTATTCTGATACTTACCTGGCACAGGTGTTAACCATAGCCAATGATGGTTTTAATGAGGTGTGGTTCTCACCACCTGTTATGTAGATGGAGCTATATTTCTCTTTATTTTACATTGGAGATGTTGTTCAACCCCGCGGATTCCAGCCAAGAGCATGTTTCCCCGATCGTTACAATCTTAACCTCTTCAAATCTAGAGTTAACCGTTGCCTTCCTCTCCTATCCGTACAAAATGTCTCCTCGCGCAGCCCCCGAGTAGCCCTGGGCAGACCTAACTGTAAAAAACTAAAGAAAGAAGCCCATTTTTCAAAAGACTGTCTGTCTCTTCTTCCGTTGCTTAAAGTGACATGCCAGTGGAAAGATTATGAGGTGTCCCTATCTTTTCAATATTCTCTTGGCGGGAGATACGAAAACTTCCAACGGGCCTGCTACTTGTTTGATGGTGCCTCATACTGCATCATTTGTCATGCTGTCAACACAGGAGATGGTTATGTAGCAGTTCATTTCTAATACTCGTATTATTCGATGTAATATCAATGTTGCACTTACACAGTTCGATTTTTATTTGTTTTGGGGTTTACTACTCGCTACCGGGCTTAGCGGTTTTGCAAACTAAACAAAACCAATTGATTGGTTGATCATTCTATCTAACAGAAAAAAAGTATTGTGCTTACAAATTCATCCGCCGTAATCAAACCGGCTTAAGGAAAACTATTTTTTCTTCTAGAAATCAGGTGAACGCATTATGTCTTTCTTTTAGAGCTTTCTGGTTGGTTGGTAATTGCTTGGGATGTCTCCTGTAATTGTTGCGTAGGAATATATTTGCACAGAGCCCGCAGGAATGATTAGGTCTTGATGACATTCGGTTTCTTTCTTTCAATCTTCCTGTCTAAATACAGTATGTTTTACTATATATATATATATATATATATATATATATATATATATATATATATATATATATACAAGTATAGGATTGGTGTTATATATATTATACAGGATGTTGTATATTTTATATATATTATATTATATAGTATATATATATATATATATATATATATATATATATATATATATATATATATATATATATATATCAACAGGCCTCAGTGACGAAGAAGAAACTGTCTAGATTCGATACAGCGCCTCACTACTACTATATACTACTCACTATTTCCGTGGTGGTGATACTCATCCAAGTATATGTGCCCCAAGAGCCACGTCTTCTTTGCCCAAGCCGTTCCCTCCAGAGTATTAGAGGCTGGATCAAGCAAGGATATAGAAGTGATAGGAATTTGGGGTGGGGATTGAGTTCAGTCAGTTTCTTCTTTTGTCAAGAGGGCCCGTTGGTCTGCTTGCGTTGCATTTTAATGGAACCGGGTTCGATTCTCGGTAGTGGAGGCCCACTACTGATGAGTCATAAATATGACGAAAAGTCCGCCCAGTGCTTTCTGCATTCTGTTGATGATTCAAATCCATATCTATCTATCTATCTATCTATCTATCTATCTATCTATCTATCTATATGAGCAAAATAAAGACAGCACATACACGCGCCACACACACACACACACACACACACACACACATATATATGTCTGTATATATATATATATATATATATATATATATACATGTCTGTGTGTGTGCATGTGTGCCAGCATAATGTGCTGTCTTTATTTTCTCATATATATATATATATATATATATATAAAGAAATGGACAAAGTCCGACAATTTATTTATTAAAACATTTTTTTATATGGATATTATAAACAGGCATTTACTTAAATACTTGTATCTATAAAAAAAAAAAAAAGAAAGAAAAAAAAGAACGTTAAACATAAAAAAAATGTCTTTAATATATATATATATATATATATATATATATATATATATATGTGTGTGTGTGTGTGTGTGTGCCGGCACGTGTAATGTGCTGTCTTTATTTTGCTCATATAAAGTTCTATAAAAAAAACCCGCACCAGAAAAGAGAACCCATCAATGAGATTAAGATACATTTCTTTTCTTCTATAGTGAATCAAAAAAGTAAATCTTTGAAACTCTATTTCCAACATTCCCAGGCGAGGCATTTATTAATTTCAATGTTTTCAATTATATTTCGTCCCCAATAACTTTCGAGCTAAATACTTTATTTTAGGATGAATATTGAACCATTTAATTGTGTTCCTTGCTGTTTGGCTGAAATATTTCTAACTCTTACCATGTGTCGCTGTTCGATCCCACAAGGTTTTAAAGAGGTTTATTTTTAAGCGAGTGTAAAATATTTTCTACACTGGGTTACAGTCCGTCCACACTTGGAAGCCTGGCGGAAGGATTTGTCTCTTCTTTAAATTCTGAGATGTGTAGTTCACAATTGGCACTATTTACATGCAGAGTATTGTCCTCATCGTTGTATAACCGACTTTCACTAATCTGAGTAATTTACAAGAGTTACTGGACGTTTTTTATTTAATCTGTTGGAGTAGACTATTCTCTTTCCACTGCCCATGTCTATGGATATCTCGTCTAGTTCTTATCTTTTAGTACAGCTCAATTATTGCGCTCCCTTTTTCTACTGCGTCAAAGTAAACACTACCCGGATCAGGGATTGAACTCCTAATTACTATATAATAACTATATCACCAAATTCACTAACTGACATTGTTTCATTATTTGTTTTTGTTCTTTTATAATCTATTTGACCTTGTGAAGAACTAAGCTAACATTGGTAAATCTTAATAACCGTTTCACTTGTGTTCTTCCCCATTTAACAGAAATAGTATCTGTCTATATTTCTGAAATAAGGTATTATGTACATTATTTACATTATTCGGACTATTGTCCTCATCTTTGTCGCCATATTTATTACAACGTTCCGGTCGTTGTACGCTCCGACATCCTTCAGGTGGTTGGAGTGTCGAACTGAACCCTTTATTTAACTCACTGGGGTAGACTGTCCTAGTTCCAAATTGCCATGTCTAATAGATGTCAGTTATCAGTTATCTCCTGTTAATTACCGTCTTCAAGTTCTCTATCGCCTTAACCAGGTATTGAACTCACACTCTTTGGGTCCTGTCATTGGATCTGACTAAAGCCTTTATCCACTGTGTCATGTATCCTTGACAGGACCCAAAGTGTGTGAGTTAAATACCTGGTTAAGGCGATTTGAGGCCTTTCTTATGAAATACGGAAAGGTAGCGGGCTTTGTTACCGGCGACTTTACGCTCTCAGTACCCGTGACACGCAAAGAATTACTAAATATCCCCATTTTCAATGATAAGGAGCTAGGTGAAGCATCTCCTCCACCTCCATTAACAAATCAAGTTGCATTTGGCTTTTTCGGCTTTCGCTAAATGAAGCGACTACCTGCAAGGGTAAGATCACAGAAGGCGGAATTTTCTTGACATTGAAGAGGGTCAGCAGTGGCAAGTCGCCGTGACTTGATGGTCTGCCCTACGAATTGTGTTTGATACATCTTTCTGCCGATTTTGACTGTCATGTTTAACAACTGGTTACGGCAGGTGACCCTCCTCGACCGGATATCCAGAGTTATGATCGCGCTGTTGAAAAAGCTCAAGCATGATAGTTAATTGCAGGCTCTTCACTCTGCTAAACACAGAGTTAATGATTTTTGTCATGATCCTGACGGAACGTTTGAAGTCATTTGTCAAGATTCTATTGGGACTCGTACAGAAAGGACGGACAATTCAGAACAACCTGCACGATCAGATAAAGGGTGTAAAAGACAACGAGCAAGCCGCGCTGATCAGTTTGAATCAGTCCAAGGCGTTCGATAGAGTCGACCATCAGCACCTGACTGATGTCTTGCAGACCGCCGGATTCAAACCCGACTTCTGCAAGTCGATCAGCCTCAGTCTATCGCTCCCCCAGTGCTGTGGTACAGGTGAACGGAAAGCGGCCGCGCGCTTTTGCGCTCTCTCGGTCAATTCGTCAGGGTTGTCTTCTGATGGAACTACTTTACGCTTTTTATTGGAGCCCTTTCTCCGCTGACTAAAGGACAGAGCATACAGACCGACCTTACGTGGAACTGGTGACCCTAAAGTGGCTCGAGCAAGGGTTTCCGCGTACGCCGATGACGTATTCATTTTTGTGTTGTGCCGCAACGACATTGTGGTGATACAGAAAGCGCTTGCATGGTAGTAGATCACGGGAGCCAAGATTAACTGCAAAATGTCTTCTGATTTGCGGTTATGGTGCCTGGAAGGGCGTCGCTCTTCCGAGGACCTTTCGTTGAACGGACGTATCCCTTCGCATTCCTGGAATGTTGCTCGGGCCCGGGGCCCAGCCAAAGAAGAATTGGTCGGAGGTAGAGTCTGGACTCAGCTCTGAAGGCAGTTGCACGTGAAGGGTGCGCCACGTACGTCTTCTCCTTTACCGGTTGTCTGTACCTTCGCTCTGCAAGGACCGTAAGAAGGCGCTCGAGCGCTTGTTCTCCTCCCTGTGGGGTGGTGGCCAGCATCAGGTCTGCAGAGAGGTCAGTGCCCAACGTCCGTGTCATGGAGTGATGGGAATGCCACACTTGGTGAGTTTTAGCTTACCTTATTGATTCGGAATACGTTATCTCTCAATCCCATAGCATTCAGAGAGAGCTGAGTGGATTTGCCCAGCTGACATCGGCGTGGCCTTTATCTTGAGGAAACGAATACATACGTCTTCTACCACTGTCCTCATGTGCGCCTGTTCTGAGACTATGTTGGCGAGTTGACGGCTCGTATCTAACCAGAACTTATCGTGTCCATCGTTCTTGTATGCGAGTGCGATAATGCGTCGCATTCGTTTCTGGTGTAAGGCGAATGGTGCTTCTCTAGTCGTGGCAAAAATGGCCGTATGGACGTATCGAATGCGGGAAATCTTGTGATACGAACGCTATTCTCATCAGGATCTGGTCAGGACGAAAATCAGAACTGATAGAAAGCGTTTGTTATCGACAGATTTCAGAGAAAGGTGGGTAAAATTGGGAAGCTTGGTTCGAGTAAACGGGGCCTGCCTAGATTTTCTTTTCTAAAGTCCTCTTTTGACACAACGAGGCTGTTTTCTGTCGAACCCACCCCAGGTTAAGATGGACCCTCTTTGCGAGTAATTATTGTTCCCGACCTATTCCCGACATTTTCTTTTGTTATGAACCATATCGAGATTTCCAACTCCCCAGTTTTTTTCTCCCCCCGTTCGTATTTCATCTCAACTGGGCCATTCTTTAATTTTCTCTCTTCACCATTTATTTTTATCCTTCCCTCTTCCTTAGTGAATGAAATTCTTGATTCTGTCTATTCGCTGAATACAGCGGAGCTCGTATTCTTGTTTGGTGGATGGGACCTATTACCTTCTATTAACTTTAGTTTGAATTTCTTTTTTTTGGTTCATTCTCTACCGCTTAATTCAGGATAATGTATTTTTATATATTTTATAAGGAAAAAAAGTCTTTGGGATTTTTAATAGATTAAAAATTTTATGAAATGGGAATTTTTTTAAGTTTCCTGTGAATATTTGGTATTCAGGTATATGTAGGATTTTAATGGTAATGAATACATTCTTGTGATGAATGAGCAAATTGTAATGGATGAACGGGTCGTGAATCTGTTTAGCTAGGTCTAGGATATTTAATGTTAACCAGCCTTACCCCACTTCCACTTCGGCCTTGTGCCTAAATTGTTATATTTTATACAATAAATAATCGTTTCGTAATAGAAAGGTCGGGAGAGAAGAAGGAGATTTTATGAGTAAGAAAGGACGAGAGAGATCATTGGAGATGTTTTTTATTTTTATATTTTAAGCCTTACATTCGTAAAAAAGAAATAATAAAAAAACCCAAAAAAACAAAACAAAAACACACACACGCAAAAATACGTAAAGCATAGTGACATCTAAGTTTATATACTTCATAATATAATAGATTGGAGGATGGCAGTAAAATGTCGTAAGCCGAGTCGTTTTAAGGAGAGAAAATTATTAAAGCGAAAAAGTCAGAAGAAATTAAATAGCAAAATCAACAGAGTAAAAAGAAAGCAAACAAGGAAGAAAATAAGGTTATGCGCCATGAGAAAATCGAAATGAAAAATATAAGTACATACAAAGAATATAAAAGACACTACAGGAAGAAAAAGAAAAAAAAAAAGCAGACGATCGAAAACTGTCATATTGAATAACTATTTTGTTCTTATCCTTTAGTTTATCGAAACCGGAATTGAGAAGAGCGTGGCAGTAGCGAAGAAACGTTTAACGGAAGTATTATTTTTTTTTAATCTTTTTAGATTTTCTTTGTCTAAATTGTCTAGCCGTTTCTTTGTAATTTAGAGCTGATTAATCAACCATTCTTATTCAAATCAAGAAAAAGCAAAATAAATATATTAGAAAACCATCATTTCCATGCCTTTGCTAAGAGAAGAAGAGTTTTTTTAAAAAAAAAAAATTAACTCCAAATTTTTTCAAAATTTCGGTCACAAGTGCTTTTTTTTATTTAAATTATTTACAAATGAACGCGGTGAATGAAACGGTCGATTGGTTGGTTGGATTTGTCTAGCGACATATCAACGTTTAGGGATTATTTAATACCGAAATCTAAATATATTTTGTACACAATTTTATTTTACTTTTGGATATAACAATAGTTTACTGATACAAGTTTTACTATTTAACCCATAAATGTGAGGTCGATTCATGCCTTTCCCAAAAGTATTTGCGAGTAAGTGAATATAATGAACCTGACTGGAATTGGAACTCGGATCTCCAATTATCAATTCCGAGTCATTATCTGTTACACCCCCGCACATCCAAGCTTACAGCGTCTAGTATTCCCAAGAGGTCACCCATCAAGTTACTTTCCAGGCTCGACGTTGCTTAAATTCGGTGATCGTACAGAAACCGGTATTTCAACGTGATGTGGCCGTAAGTCGGGGAACAGTCGAAACGTTGTGATAACGACAACAAAGATAAGGACAATAAATAATGATAACACCTCATCCCAGAAATTCAGACGCAAGTGCTTCTACTTATAACGAAACAAGAATAATTCACCCTGATCCGAGATGGATCCGAGATGGATCCAAGATGGATCCGAGATGGATAGGAACCTGTTAGAGTTCCAGCTATTGGTAAATAATGGCCCCTTAACAAAAACGCTATATGTATAAAAATACATTTTAATAGTAAAAATCCCAGTAATATATTTTTATATAAAAAGACCGTCAATGCATAATGCATTTTATCTTTATTTGAAGACATAAAATTTCGTTCAAAATGTTTAGTTGAAGCCATAAAATTCTGTTCAAAATATTTATATTTCGGCATTAAATAACGCAGAGAGGTATTGATATAGCACTAAAACAACCAAGATGATCTTTCATGATATTAATCCATATCATTTCCGACAGTTTCTTAAATCGAACTATGCTCCAAAATTTAACTTAAAAAATATAAAACACAATCACCACCTCTAGTAATTATCTCCTCTTATATTCACAATTTTTAATCAAAATTCAACGACCACAAATAGAAATTATATTTATTGAAAGGTAAAAGGATAACATTTTAGCATCTGCAAACATTTAGTCCCAAACATGAACCCAAATCTCAAGAGGAGCCCAAGAATACATTTTCCAGATGTCCGTCGTTCACTTGGTTACATCATCATTATCCTGCGGCTTCAGCCGAGATTGAACTCACTACACCTCTCTAGTATTCCCTATCCGTCATAGCTCCTAAAAGATCTTCCTTAGGGATCAATGTGTCTCGTTTTATCCTATCTGGAAAGGTTAACTTGCGTGATCGATTGTCAGATGATGGGTGCCTCCAGAGTACAAGTGATGACACAAGTTCATCTGTGGCACGTGCACAATGCCCGGCGAAGTGGACACGTCTTTTGCAAACTAAGGTTGATAATCTCAGCAAGTCTCCATATATCATTTCTAGAGTTGGGCGGTTTCGCCATGAGAGATTAAGCACTCTTCTTAAAAGACGTGTATAACATCCATCTAAACGACGCTGTTGTTTTGCTGAGAGAGTCCAAGTTTCAGAGCCATAGAGTTAGATTGGCTCAATAAGTACGCGGAAAAGTTGGATTTTGAAGTTACTGTTGAATACGTCGTGCAAAGTTGTTGATAACAATTGTACATTCCTTCTGGGTGATCGTTTGTATATCCACAGTGATAGCTGTTTTCGATGCAGTAGTGATGCGAAGGTTGCCTTGGTAGATGTTCTTGAGGAACTCCCAGAGGAAGAAACCTGGTGTGTGTGTGTGTGGGGGGGGGTCATGTCAGGCCAGTGAGGTGGCTTTTTCGACTTCAGTTTTGCGGCTGCTGGGACGTTCCCCAAACTTTTTCCAGAGATATGCATTAGCAGTGTGAGGTAGAGCACCATCCTACTGGAACCAATGTTCCTACTCGAGCTCTCCCAGAACTACTCAAGCACTGGAATTTAGCGATTTTTGTCACTATCACTGCGTCACCCCGATCATCTTCAAAGAAAAATGGTCCAATGGTGCCATACTTGAAGATGGCGATCCATGTCGTGCACCTTTTTAAATGCAGACGTCCAACGACTCTGTGACGGTTCTCGTTTCCCCCAAACGCCCAGTTCTTGGTCTTGACCATTCAAAAGGAAATGGGACTCATCCAAAAGCCAGCCATTATTCAAGAATTCCTCGTCACCATCGATCTTTTGCGAAAAACACTGACACATGGATACACTCTTTTTCCATATCGGCCTGGGTCAGTTGGTGCTTGATCCTGTAGGGATGAAATGTGAGTTTCTTAATCAGAATGCGCCGAACCGAAGATACAGAGATTCCTAAGTTCTTGGTTCCTCCTCTGGACGAACTCTGGTCGACTGACTCTTGAAACCTGGCTGTCAAAGAAATTTATGCGACCATATCACCCCTTATATCTGGCCAACTTCCCAAACTTCAATTCCTTTGATCATTATATGTGGGACGCATTTAACCGAGAGACCAACATAACTTCTTGAAACACCAAAGGTGATCTGAAGTCAAGGATTATAGTAGCATTCAGAAACTTAAACAAGGAGACCGTCCAGAAAAGATGCAGGAGATTCTGAAGTCATCTGGATGCCGTAGTTGAAGCCAAAGGCGATTTTATCGATTAAATTTACTCTTTATTATTTAAAGATATTTTTGTGTCATTTTGTTAAGTATATCTGTTAAAATGTCAGTGTTATTTTAATTTTTGCGTAATTTATACGACAATTTATCCATCGTATCCTGTATATGAAGAAAAACTGAAAAGTTTGTCTATGCGGGATTCAGATTATAATATATATACGTAAATGTGTGTGTTTGTTTGTTTTTGTGCGTCTGTGTATATCTAGTAGATACTAGGCTGGTTTTTCGTATTTTGATCTGGAGACTTTTTTACATGTATATCATACGTTGGACTCTTTAAGAATGGATTCAATAAAGGTTAGTGATGTTGTATCATGTTCTGGACGTGTGTGTATAGTGGGTGATTAGGCACACTAGATTTTAATAGTAGGTCAGATTAGGCACAATAAATTTGAATAGTAGGGCAGATTAGGCACACTAGATTTGAATAGTAGGGCAGATTAGGCACACTAGACTTGAATAGTAGGGCAGATTAGGTACAATAGATTTGAATAGTAGGGCAGATTAGGTATAATCGATTTGAATAGTAGGGCAGATTAGGTACACTAGATTTGAATAGTAGAGAAGAATAGGTACACTAGATTTGAATAGTAGGGCAGATTAGGCACAATAGATTTGAATAGTAGGGCAGAGTAGACACACTAGATTTGAATAGTAGGGCGGATTAGGCACAATAGATTTGAATAGTAGGGCAGATTAGGCACAACAGATTTGAATTGTAGGGCAGATTAGGTACAATAGATTTGAATAGTAGGGCAGATTAGGCACAACAGATTTGAATAGTAGGGCAGATTGTCATCACAATAGATTTGAATAGTAGGGGCAGATTAGGTATATATAGATTTGAATAGTATATATAGATTAGGCACAATAGATTTGAATAGTAGGGCAGATTAGGTATAATCGATTTGAATAGTAGGGCAGATTAGGTACACTAGATTTGAATAGTAGGGCAGATTAGGCACACTAGATTTGAATAGTAGGGCAGTAGTAGGTGTATAATTATTAGTAATCGCTCGTATTACTTTTGCCGTAAAGAATAATGTTCTTTTTTTTATTGGGGTAGCATTTGAAATAAAAACATGCCCAAGAGAAACGGAGATATATTTAGGAGAAAAAATAAATCTAACACGAATGCAGATGTCGGTATATTGCTTACAATGTAAAAGCAATTATATCTACGAACATAAACTATATATACTTTTAAAAAACAATTTGAATTTGGTTGTAATATGAAAGGAAATAAAAACTGGTCAGAACTTTGATTTTACAAGTGTCGCCCTTATTAAAAAAAGAACATAATTCAGAACAAAATGTTTGTTCAAAAACAACTGCACAAGCCGTGGTGTCTGTGTTGTGGTGACTCAACAAGTCACTACGCACTTTCTTTCCAAACACTGGTATTAACAACGGAAGAGAACGACAACATTATACAGATTGTAGAGAATGCCTTTTGATCAGACCTCGTATATATATATATATATATATATATATATATATATATATATATATATATATATTGTGTGCATTTAGGCAGAATTTTTTTCATTCATACATGTTTCATTAAATAATATATTGACAAGTGTTGTCTATTTATTTTATGTAAAATCTTTTCATAACGTCTGATAAGCTTAATAACATTCTCATTAAACGAAGAAAGAAAATCACAATATTGATACATATTTTTCTTCCAATATATTATTTAATGAAACATGTATGAATATATATATATATATATATATATATATATATATATATATATATATATAAATATATATATAAATAAATATATGAAAATATATAGAAAATAGGAGGGAACCAGTTAGGTAAATAATCCAAAGTCCCTTAGTATTTTAGTTATTATTTTTAAAAAATAGTATATATACAAAACAATATAGCATAAATATAATTATTTATTTAAAAATATGATTCCAAATCGCTACATAAGAGGTCTCATGTTTCAAAACAAGAGCCGAAAACTTCAATATAATCCTTTAAATTAAATTGAGTTTAAATTAAAATGAAATCCGTTCCATCTTCAAGCGAAATTTTTGTTGGAATAACGTATATCTGAAATTTACATGTTTTAAAAATTGAAATCAAAATCTCCATGGTAACAACAAGGCGAATTGTTTAAATTGGGTAGGCGAGTGTAGGGTGTTAATAATAAGTAGCGGTATAGAGATACTTTCAAGATGTCAAGTCGGGGAAAGGTGGGGTGTCTAAAATGAAACGGAAGATGTATTAACCATCGTCTAGTTTGTTTGTCGATAGAGATTTATTTATTTATTTTATATAAATATATATATATATATATATATTTAAATTGTGTGTATTTAGGCAGCATATTTTCATTTATACACGTTTCATTAAATAATATAGACAAGTGTTGTTTTTTTTTTAGTATGTGTTAATTATAAACAAGATGAACACATACTAAAAAATTTAGTAAATTCTAATATATCAACTACAGATCCTAGCAAAAAAATTAAATTAATCATATACTACACTAAATCTAGTATATCCAACTTAATACTTCGCAATGATTCTTCTCCCCAGATTAGCGATTTGCAAAAAAGGTGGATTTTCCACCATGGTCGACAACAACATAGACATTCCTACGACACCGGTTTCTGAAACGGTGTCGCCTGTCAAATCGGCCTGGTCAGAAAACAGGCCACTTCAGAAAGATGGCAAATTTTATGCCTCGCAAAGAACAATATTTGAGGAGACGTTTAAAGGAACGAATTCCTCACAATTAAAGAGGCACTCAACGCTGTGGAAACACGAACAATTTCCCTGCTGACTTCGGACGTGAAAACGAGAAAGTTAATTGGAGTCAGCAGGGAGAATATGGAAGAGACGTTAAAGTCTTTACTCATTCATCCTAAAGTGCTGGCGAGAAGGACTAACGCCTTATGGGACATCCTTCTCGCAACGGAGCAGGAAGCCAGGGACTTGGCCGGGAAGACGCTAACGTCAAAAACCCTGAGGCTTCAAACTGAATACATGGGCACCCGCAGAACAAGAGTTACCGTCCATGGGGTGCCCGTGGACATTTCTGAAGACCGGATGGGGGCTTCTTCACCAAATATGGAGAGGTGAACGAAGTGAAGGCCCTGAGAAGTAGGTCCGGGATAGAGACGGGGGACATTGAAGTGCAGATAACCTTGAACAGATCGGCCTTCAAGGACGTCCCCAACACGCTCACCTGCCGAGACAGAAGGATGCTGGTGGTGGTGGAAGGCAGAAAGCCTTGGTGTTGGTCGTGTGGTGTGTCGGGCCACATGGCCAAGGAATGCCCCAGCAAGAGGAGTACACAAGCTGCACCACAACCGACAGCATCAACAATTAAACCAGTTGCAGCAAGTCAACCGGAGGAGGGGAGTTCGAAATCGGACGGAGAGTGGAAAGAGGTGGTGAGAGGCAGGAAGTCTCCTAAAGTTTTGTCTCCACCCCCGCAAACAGAGATACCTCAGCCTGAAAAGGCAATACCAACTCAGAAGGAAGGGCTGCAGACTACAAAGGGAGACCAGCGACAGCAGCCCAAACAACAACAACAACAACAGCAGCATCAGCCGAAACAGAAAAAACAAATGAAACAGCAAAAAGATCAGCAGCAGCAAGAACATCAAAAACAACAACAGCAGCAGCAGCAACAACAAGAGAATGAGCAGATGGAGGTGGACAAAATACTTCCACCTCGTTCTTCATCCCTGAAAAGGTGCAGGGAGGAAGACGAAGACGAAGAGGAAGAACCAAAGTCCCAACAAAGACTGTCTAGCAGTAGTGGTAGGACGGAGGAAGGCATGGAGAGGTCCAGGTCGCTCTCCGTCCCTGCTTCACCAAGAAAATCGGAGGCTCCGACCAAACCTAGGAGCCACCCTTCCTCCCCGTCCCGTGCTCCACCCCCCTCTCCCTCCACCTCCTCCTTCCTGGACGCATCGGCCACCCCACCACACACATCAACCTCTTCCCCTCCCCACCCTTCCAGGGAGAAAAAGAAGAAGAAGAAGATGTTCGCAGGCCCCGAGTCGATTTGCAAAGTCGACCGGAACGATTTTAAATGGGGCCTGACGAATCAAAGGAAAGCCATACTCGGAGGTCTCTACAAAATGAACTCCGTAGATGGCAAAAGTATAGAGGACCCCCGAAACTTCCCACAGGCCCCCGGCGTAATAACCTGCGTGAGGGAGAAGGGGGCATATCTCAAAGTATGGAATCACATCTCTGAGGCTAAGGAAGCCTTCCCCGAAATCCGGATGGTAGAGACGGACAATTCCACACTGGAAAAACTAAAGAACTTTTGCACTGGGAGGGTCCCCGTTTTGCTCCATCCCTCGTTATATAGGGCAGTAAAACTAACCTACCCCACGGACGTCGGCGGCATTGTCCTGGACGGTCGTATGACGACCGAATTGGGAACCGGAAACCTGGGACAGGCCGTCGGGGTCCTTACCAGCGCAGATTTCCGCCCGGTATGTGAGTAGGCTTTTTGCATGTTTTTTCTCTCTTATTTTTTGCAGACCTAAACCATGTCTATCAAGATAGCGACGCTGAATGTGAACGGCTTGAGGGATCGGGGTAAGGCGGCCCGCCTGCTCCGGGATCTCCTGTCGTTCGGCGTGGATGTTGCCGCGATCGAAGAGACCCACTTTGTTTGCAGTGCCGATGCGTGTGTGCTGTCTGGCGACTTTGTCGTCTATTCAGCATACGGGGAGCGGCTTGCCAGAGGAGTGTCTTTGCTGGTGAAGCGGACTCTAGATGCGAAGGTGGACCTTGTGCATACCGATGCCGAGGGACGGTTGATCGTGGCCGATATTGCCGTGAAAAGTGGTTCGTTTCGGGTCGTTGCGGTTTATGCGCCCAACGACCACGAGGAGCGGGTTTCGTTTTTTCGGCGGTTGGAGCCTTTCCTGGTGGATTCCAAGCGATTAGTTCTAGTGGGGGGACTGGAATGCCGTCCTGGACCCCAACATAGATCGGGGGTGGGGTGCTAGCGGGAGAAGTGGCGATCGCAGCCTGGTCGATCTGATCGCGGATTTCGGTCTCGTCGATAGATACCGGGTCGATCACCCCGGGGGGAAAATGTGGACGTGGGCGAATAGCTGGCCTTGTGACAAGGTGGTTAGCTACCTTGACAGAATGTTAGTGAGAAGGGCCGACATAGATCTGTTAGATTGTCCCACGTTCCACTGGGTAGGCTACACGGACCACAAACTCGTTTGTGCCCGTGTGGCGTTAGAACATAGGCCTAGAATGGCTGGCTACTGGAAGTTCAATCTGTCCTTACTGGACAGGCAGGACTTCCGGGAGCAGCTGACTAGCGTAGTGCAGCGGGAACTAGTGGGGGCGGTTATCGGGAATAGGTGGTGGGACAGACTTAAATGTAGAATTAGGGTCCTTCACCACTGATTTCAGCAAGCGGCTCGCCCTAGATAGAGCTGATAAGGTGAGGACGCTTAAGGCTAGTCACGCCCGGGCGGTGGCTGGGGGGGATCCCCTAGAGATAGCCGTAGCTAAGGAGGCCCTGGAGCGCATGAATAGCGAGCGCTACATGGGCCAGGTAATTAGGCATAGGTTAAGCAAGATGTCTTCCGAAGCCGTGAGCATGGGCGCAGACCTGCGCAGGGAAGAGGTCCGTCGAGGTGGCGATCGTTACATTCGTGAAGTCGTAAGCCCGGAGGGGCGCACCCTTCGGGCCACCGACGACGTGTGCGAGGCGTTTCGGCGGCATTTCGAGAGCCGCTTTACCAGGGAGCCTGGTCTTCGTGAGGACGAGTTTCGCAGCTATTTGGCCGACTTTCCTCGGCTTTCGCCGACTGAAGCGGCTAGCTGCGAGGGAGAGATTACCGAGGGCGAGGTCTACGCGGCTTTGAAGAAGGTCGGCAGAGGCAAGTCGCCCGGTCTGGATGGTCTGCCCTATGAAGTGTACTTGAGGCTGTCGCACATCTTTGTCCCGATTTTGACGGTCGTGTTCAACAACTGGTTCCGGCAGGGGTCCCTCCCCGACCGGTTCTCCAGGGGCGTGATCACGCTGTTGAAAAAGGGCAAGGGTGTCGGGGGGAAACTAGACGACTACAGGCCCATAACTCTGCTGAACACAGAGTTAAAGATTATGGCCAAGATCCTGCAGGAGCGCTTGCAGTCAGTTGCCGAGTCTCTGTTGGGTCCCGAGCAGACCTGTGCTGTGAGGGGTCGAACAATTCAGAGCAACCTGCACTTGATCCGCACGATCATAGAGGGCGTAAAGACGACGAGAAAGCCGCGCTGATCAATTTGGATCAGTCCAAGGCATTTGATAGGGTCGACCATCGCTACCTCGCTGCTGTCCTGCAGGCCGCCGGATTCGAACCCGACTTCTGCCGCTGGATTAGCCTCCTGTATCGCTCCCCCAGCGCTGTGGTACAGGTGAACGGGAAGCTGTCGGGCGCTTTCGCGCTGTCTAGGTCGGTCCGTCAGGGTTGCCCGCTGTCGCCCCTACTTTACGCTTTGGCGTTGGAGCCTCTCCTTCGCCGGCTGAGGGACGGGGCGTGCAGGCCGGCCCTACGCGGAATCGTCGTTCCCGGCGGGGCTCGAGCCCGGGTTTCCGCGTACGCCGATGACGTAACTGCTTTCGTGTCGTCCCGCAGAGGCATCAGAGCGGTGCAGAAGGCGCTTGATCGGTACGAAAAGGTGACAGGGGCCAAGATTAACCGCGACAAGTCGTCCGGCTTGCGGCTAGGCGCCTGGAAGGGGTCGATCTTCCGGGGCCCTTCGGTTGGACGGACGGTCCTGTCCGCATTCTCGGAGTGTGGTTTGGACCCGACCTCCAGCTGGAGAAGAATTGGTCTGAAGTACGAGCAAAGGTCGTAGCCGCCGGTAAGATTTGGGCTCGACGGAGGTTGTCCGTGAAGGGCAGGGCGGAGGTGTGTGCTACATACATCTTCCCTCTTGTCCTTTATCGATTGTCCGTACTTCCTCTCTGTGACGACCGCAGGAAACCGCTGGAGAGCTCGCTGACCTCCATTCTGTGGAGGGTACGCGGGACCCGGGTCGACAGAGAAGTCTGTGCACAACGTCCGTGTCATGGGGGGCTGGGAATGCCACACCTGCTGAGTCATAAACATGCCTCGAGGTTGGCTTTCCTGCGCCGCGCGTTGACAAGTGATTCGGTCATGACGGGGATTGTTAGGGCCGCCTTCCCTAGCCTCACTATCAGTCCCCCCATCTCGCGGGCCGAGCGCCATCGTAGGCCCCGGGAGGAATCGGATTTCGTTCGCGAGTGTCGGTTGGCCCTGGTGACCGTCCCTCGGTCCAGCGACCTTTCTCGGCCTAGGAAGGTCTTCTATCGTTCGCTAGTGGAGAGGGTCGCGAAGGATCCCCTACGCAAGGAACTCGACATGTCGGAGGGCGAGCTTCGCTCTCACTGGTCTTGGGCGCCAGCGGCGGATTACCTCAGTAACCCTGAGTTTTCGCTTACCTGGCGACTGGCTCGGAATCGGCTGCCTCTCAACGACCTGGCCTTCATATGGGGCTTGGCGGATTTGCCAGACTGCGATCGGTGTGGCCTTGGTCTGAAGGAAACGGGTTCGCACGCCTTCTTCCATTGCCCCCGGGTCCGCCCCCTATGGGACCATGTCGGCGAGCTGACGGCTCGTCTCGCTCCCGAAAAGCTCGTGCCCATGGATCGCGCATACGCGTGTGACAATGTGTCGCCCCCGTATTCCGGGGTGAAACGGATGGTGTTTCTCACGCTGCTAGCCACGGCCCGAATGGTGATATGGACGACGCGACAGGAGGAAGTCTTGCGAGGTACGCGTCTTTCTCATCAGGATCTGAATCGATTCTTTGAGCATCAGCTCAAGATGAAGATCAGAACTGATAGAAAACGCTTGCATTCGACAGTCTTCAGCGAAAGGTGGGTGACTGAGGCGAGCTTGGTTCGTGTGAACGGGGCTAGCCTTGATTTTCTGTTTTAGGTCAAGCCTACGCTGCATCGGGGTGGCTTCCTGTGGTGCCCTCCCCTTGGTTAGGTTAGACAAGCTTTGGTGTACCTAGTTAATGCGAGTAAGTGTTGCTCCCGGACCACATCTTTTTAGTTATGATCCAGCCTGAGATTCCCAATCTCCCCAGTTTGTTTTTTTTGGCCCCAATTTTCTATCTCGACTGGGTCAGCCTTTACATTTTCCCATGCCCTTATGATTTTTTTTTTTTATCACCTTTCCCCACTCCCTTAGCGAGAGAGAGCTGCTTGATTTTGTCTCATGGGCAGAATACAGTGGCCTCCCCCTATATTTTGAGGGTTGGACGGGCCCTACTAACATCAGTTAAAATTTTAATTTTAATTATGTTAATATTTCAGTTCGTTATTGGGTTCATCTCACCCCACCCCTTTCATTTTTCATCTTAGAATTTTTCTGTACATATTTGTTAGGGTCATTAAATTATGAAGACACGGGGCGCGTTTTTTGTAGGTCTCCCTAGAGTGGATGCGGTATTATGGTGCATGGAGGATCGATTGGTGACGGACGAGTTCTTATGGTGAATGAGTAAATTGTAATGTATGAACGGGTCGCGACTGAAATTAGCTAGGTATAAGATAGTTAGTGAAGACCAGCCTTTTACCCCCTCCCCCTTTTCGGCCTTGTGCCACAATTTTGTATTTTATACGAAATAAATATCTATCGCTTCTCGGCCTTTTGGCTAAGATCAAAGTGTAGTATCTGTTCTTATCAGCTTAATATCTGATACGTCCCCGAAGTGGGACTTCGATATTAAACTGATTTTTGGAACATGGCGAAGAGTCAGGGGCTTGCTCCGCCTTTGCCGCGGGTTGGCCTGGTATTGCAGTGCCTCCAGGAGTCAGCCCAGTCTCCCTACTAGGGGAGACAAATAAAAACAAATCAAAAATAGACCTTCGGTTATGCGGAAAATAAAATTATTTCCTTCGGGTCCTTGTTGACTTTTTTTTTTTTTTTTTTTGCAGCTGGTGCTCGTCATCGCCGTCACCCTTTATTTCCTGGGCCCCAAAACGGAGAAAAAAATGTGCTTTTTTTTTCCCACGCACTGACGGTGTTGTCGGTCCGTTGTTGTGCGCTGGTTCCACGGAAAATAAACATTTTTTTTTTTTTTTTCAGCTGTTGCTTGTCATCACCCTGGTATTCCTGGCCCCAAAACGGAGAAAAAAACGTTTTTTTTCCCCGCACTTTTTTTTTCTCTGTCCATTGTTGTGCCTGACGTTTGGCAGGGATGAGCGGTGGTCGCTGTCTTTTGCGGCAGAACCTGGATGCCTTTTTTTTTTTTTTTTTTTTTTTTTTTTTTTCTTTTGTCGCTTCCCGGTGAGCACTGAGGCCCCAAAACGGATTTGGCGAACGAAACGGGCGGATTCTTGCCCCGTTTCCGCCTTGCGAGCCTCAGTTATTTTTTTTAAGATTTTATTGTTTTTTCTTTCTGTCCCCGATTGTTGAGGCGAAAGTCAGGGCTGACCTTTTTTTTTTTTTTTGTTGCCGCGGGTTGGCCTGTTTGCAGGCCTGCAGACGGTGGTCCCTCATTTTGACAAATATAAACGAAAAAAATAGACCTTCGGTTATAAAAATTACTCTTTTTTTTTTTTTTTTTTTTTTTTTTTTTTCTTCTTCGCCGTCACCTTCAGGGGCCCCAAAACGGCGATGATGTGCTTGTTTCTTATCCCACGCATTGACGGTGTTGTCAAACCGTTGTTGAAATGATTCCCCCATTCGGGATGATCGCTCCTTTTGCAGCGGCGCCTGTCATCTTTTTTTTTTTTTTTTTTTTTTTTTTTCTTGCAGCTGGGTTTCCTAGGCCCCAAAACGGACTCTGTCCATTGGTAAACGGGGCTTTTTTTGCCCGGCCCTGCACCTGGATGCCTCTTTTTTTTTTTTTTTTTTTTTTTTTCTTCTTTTCTCCCGCCTTCATGGTCGGTTGGGCGATGTACCTGTCTTTGATTGCCACGGTAGTGATCAAACAGCTGGCTGCTTCCTTTCTTATGAGGAAAATAAAAATGGTTCGGGGCAATTGCCCTCTTGTCGCTTTTTTTTGAGCACTGAAAGAGGCAGGGTTGCTGTCAGGGATTTGGAGAACGAATGGTTTGTTTGGCCATTCCTTGGCCCCGTCGGTTGAGCCCGGTGCCTGCCTCCACTCGCGCAGCCTCAAATCAACGAAAAAAATCGCTTCTCGGCCTTTTTTAAGATCAAAGTGTAGTAAAATTCTTATCAGCTTAATATTTGATACGTCCCCGAAGTGGGACTTCGATATTAAACTGATTTTTGAACATGGCGAAGAGTCAAATTTTGCCTCCAGGAATCCTTTTTTTTTTTTTTTTTTTTTTTCCTTTGCCAGTTGCTTCCCCCTCCCCATTTTGAGACAAATAAACGAATCAAAAATAGACCTTCGGTTATGCGGAAAATAAAATTATTTCCTTCGGGTCGTGCTTGCTGACTTTTTTTTTTTTTTTTTGCAGCTGGTGCTTGTCATCGCCGTCACCCTTTGTTTCCTGGGCCCCAAAACGGAGAAAAAATGTGCTTGTTCTTATCCCACGGACGGTGTTGTCGGTCCGTTGTTGTGCGCTGACGTTCGGCAGGGAGGAGCAATCGCTCCTTTTGCAGCGGCGCCTGTCTGGACTCTTTTTTTTTTTTTTTTTTTTTTTTTTTCTTGCAGCTGTTGCTTGTCATCACCCTGGTATTCCTAGGCCCCAAAACGGAGAAAAAACGTTCTTGCTTCTTATCCCGCTCACTAACAGTGTTCTCTGTCCATTGTTGAGTAAACCTGACGTTTGGCCAGGGATGAGCGGTGGTCGCTGCTTTTTGCGGCTGCACCTGGATGTACTCTTTTTTTTTTTTTTTTTTTTTTTTTTCTTCTTCTTCTTCTCTTCCTTCATGGGTGGGCGATGTACGTTGTCTTGGTGATTGCCACGGTAGTGATCAAACAGCTGAAATGATTCCCTTTCGGGATGACGGGCGATCTCTCATCTCGCCACAGCTAAGGAGGAGCATTTAATCTCTGTGCTCCCCCCCTCCGTGGGCATTACTCGCCCAGCCTGCGCTGCTTCCTTTGGGGGGGTCCGGAGCGTTGGCGGGCAATTGCCTCTTGTCGCTGTCCCGGTGAGCACTGAGGCCTCTTTGAGAGGCAGACTGCTGTCAGGGATTTGGCGAACGAGTTGGGTGCCCGTGTTTCGGCCATTCCTTGGCCCCGTCGGTTGAGCCCGGTGCCTGCCTCCACTCGCGCAGCCTCATTTCAACGAAAAAAAAAGGTGGCTTCTCGGCCTTTTGGCTAAGATCAAAGTAATATCTGTTCTTATCAGCTTTATCTGATACGTCCCCGAAGTGGGACTTCGATATTAAACTGATTTTTGACAGGGGCTTGCTCCGCCTTTGCCGCGGGTTGGCCTGGTATTGCAGTGCCTCCAGGAACCCCTTAGGGGAGACAAATATAAACGAATCCAAAATAGACCTTCGGTTATGCGGAAAATAAAATTATTTCCTTCGGGTCGTGCTTGATGACTTTTTTTTTTTTTTTTTTTTTGCAGCTGGTGCTCGTCATCGCCGTCACCCTTTTGTGTTCCTTTTTTTGTAAACGGAGAAAAAATGTGCTTCTTATCCCACGCACTGACGGTGTTGTCGGTCCGTTGTTGTGCGCTGAAAAAAAAAAAAAAATCGCTCCTTTTGCAGCGGCGCCTGTCTGGACTCTTTTTTTTTTTTTTTTTTTTTCTTGCAGCTGTTGCTTGTCATCACCCTGGTATTCCTAGGCCCCAAAACGGAGAAAAAACGTTCTTGCTTTTTATCCCGCTCACTAACAGTGTTCTCTGTCCATTGTTGAGTAAACGGGGCTGACGTTTGGCAGGGATGAGCGGTGGTCGCTGCTTTTTGCGGCTGCACCTGGATGTACTCTTTTTTTTTTTTTTTTTTTTTTTTTTTTTTTTTGGTTTTTATGGGTGGGCGATGTACGTTGTCTTGGTGATTGCCACGGTAGTGATCAAACAGCTGAAATGATTCCCCAGCATTCGGGATGACGGGCGATCTCTCATCTCGCCACAGCTAAGGAGGAGCATTTAATCTCTGTGCTCCCCCACCCTCCGTGGCATTACTCGCCCAGCCTGCGCTGCTGCTTCCTTTGGGGGTCCGGAGCGTTGGCGGGCAATTGCCCTCTTGTCGCTGTCCCGGTGAGCACTGAGGCCTCTTTGAGAGGCAGACTGCTGTCAGGGATTTGGCGAACGAGTTGGGTGCCCGTGTTTCGGCCATTCCTTGGCCCCGTCGGTTGAGCCCGGTGCCTGCCTCCACTCGCGCAGCCTCATTTCAACGAAAAGGTTATCGCTTCTCGGCCTTTTGGCTAAGATCAAAGTGTAGTATCTGTTCTTATCAGCTTTTATATCACTGGACCCATTGGACTATTTTTACCTTGGATTACCTTACCTGGATTACTTACAATTCTTTTTATTCTTTGGACATTGTTTTAATTTGAAGTTTTTCCTTTGTTTTGGAAAAAAAAAAAAAAAAAAAACTGCCTTTGAAAAAACTTTAACCCTTAATCTTTTGAATTTGTTTTCGCCAGAATTTTTTTTTATTTTACAACGTAAACAGATAAGTTTTTCCTTTTGTTACTTTTATTTTTTCAAAAAAATTTTTTGTTTGTCTCTTTTTTTCTTATTCTCTTTTGTTGACTCAAGTTTTTTTCCTTCTCGTGTTTTACTGTCCCGGTTTTAATTTGACGTTTTTCCTTTGTTGTTGAAACTATTATTGTCTTTGTTTTGCCCCCTTCGTTTTGTTCTTTTATTTTATTTTATTTTCTTCTTAAATAATAATATATTGTCCTGTATATGCCAAACACAAAAAACATTTAACAAGTTTTTAAGCCGTTAGACTGTGGTGGAATTTCCACCATGGTCGACAACAACATAGACATTCCGGCGACACCGGTTTCTGAAACGGTGTCGCCTGTCAAATCGGCCTGGTCAGAAAACAGGCCGCTTCAGAAAGACGGCAAATTTTATGCCTCGCAAAGAACAATATTTGAGGAGACGTTTAAAGGAAACGAATTCCTCACAATTAAAGAGGCGCTCAACGCTGTGGAAACACGAACAATTTCCCTGCTGACTTCGGACGTGAAAACGAGAAAGTTAATTGGAGTCAGCAGGGAGAATATGGAAGAGACGTTAAAGTCTTTACTCATTCATCCTAAAGTGCTGGCGAGAAGGACTAACGCCTTATGGGACATCCTTCTCGCAACGGAGCAGGAAGCCAAAGGACTTGGCCGGGAAGACGCTAACGTCAAAAAAACCTGAGGCTTCAAACTGAATACATGGGCACCCGCAGAACAAGAGTTACCGTCCATGGGGTGCCCGTGGACATTTCTGAAGACCGGATGGGGGCCTTCTTCACCAAATATGGAGAGGTGAACGAAGTGAAGGCCCTGAGAAGTAGGTCCGGGATAGAGACGGGGGACATTGAAGTGCAGATAACCTTGAACAGATCGGCCTTCAAGGACGTCCCCAACACGCTCACCTGCCGAGACAGAAGGATGCTGGTGGTGGTGGAAGGCAGAAAGCCTTGGTGTTGGTCGTGTGGTGTGTCGGGCCACATGGCCAAGGAATGCCCCAGCAAGAGGGGGCACACAAGCTGCACCACAACCGACAGCATCAACAACTAAAAAAACCAGTTGCAGCAAGTCAACCGGAGGAGGGGAGTTCGAAATCGGACGGAGAGGGAAAGAGGTGGTGAGAGGCAGGAAGTCTCCTAAAAGTTTTGTCTCCACCCCCACAAACAGAGATACCTCAGCCTGAAAAGGCAATACCAACTCAGAAGGAAGGGCTGCAGACTACAAAGGGAGACCAGCGACAGCAGCCCAAACAACAACAACAACAACAGCAGCATCAGCAAAAACAGAAAAACAAAAAACAGCAAAAAAATCAGCAAAACAAGAACATCAAAACAAACAAACAGCAGCAGCAGCAACAACAAGAAATGAGCAGATGGAGGTGGACAAAATACTCCACCTCGTTCTTCATCCCTGAAAAGGTGCAGGGAGGAAGACGAAGACGAAGAGGAAGAACCAAAACCCAACAAAGACATGTCTAGCAGTAGTGGTAGGGCGGAGGAAGGCATGGAGAGATCCAGGTCGCTCTCCGTCCCTGCTTCACCAAGAAAATCGGAGGCTCCGACCAAACCTAGGAGCCACCCTTCCTCCCCGTCCCGTGCTCCACCCCCTCCCCTCCACCTCCTCCTTCCTGGACGCATCGGCCACCCCACCCCACACATCAACCTCTTCCCCTCCCCACCCTTCCAGGGAGAAAAAGAAGAAGAAGAAGATGTTCGCAGGCCCCGAATCGATTTGCAAAATCGACCGGAACGATTTTAAATGGGGCCTGACGAATCAAAGGAAAGCCATACTCGGGGTCTATACAAAATGAACTCCGTAGATGGCAAAAGTATAGAGGACCCCGAAACTTCCCACAGGCCCCCGGCGTAATAACCTGCGTGAGGGAGAAGGGGCATATCTCAAAGGTATGGAATCACATCTTCTGAGGCTAAAGAAGCCTTCCCCGAAATCCGGATGGTAGAGACGGACAATTCCACACTGGAAAAATTAAAAAACTTTTGCACTGGGAGGGTCCCCGTTTTGCTCCATCCCTCGTTATATAGGGCAGTAAAACTAACCTACCCCACGGACGTCGGCGGCATTGTCCTGGACGGTCGTATGACGACCGAATTAGGGAACCGGAAACCTGGGACAGGCCGTCGGGGTCCTTACCAGCGCAGATTTCCGCCCGGTATGTGAGTAGGCTTTTTGCATGTTTTTTCTTTTTTTTTTTTTTTGCAGATCTAAACCATGTCTGTCAAGATAGCGACGCTGAATGTGAACGGCTTGAGGGATCGGGGTAAGGCGGCCCGCCTGCTCCGGGATCTCCTGTCGTTCGGCGTGGATGTTGCCGCGATCGAAGAGACCCACTTTGTTTGCAGTGCCGATGCGTGTGTGCTGTCTGGCGACTTTGTCGTCTATTCAGCATACGGGGAGCGGCTTGCCGGAGGAGTGTCTTTGCTCGTGAAGCGGACTCTAGATGCGAAGGTGGACCTTGTGCATACCGATGCCGAGGGACGGTTGATCGTGGCCGATATTGCCATGAAAAGTGGTTCGTTTCGGGTCGTTGCGGTTTATGCGCCCAACGACCACGAGGAGCGGGTTTCGTTTTTCGGCGGTTGGAGCCTTTCCTGGTGGATTCAAGCGATTAGTTCTAGTGGGGACTGGAATGCCGTCCTGGACCCCAACATAGATCGGGGGGGGGGTGCTAGCGGGAGAAGTGGCGATCGCAGCCTGGTCGATCTGATCGCGGATTTCGGTCTCGTCGATAGATACCGGGTCGATCACCCCGGGGGAAAATGTGGACGTGGGCGAATAGCTGGCCTTGTGACAAGGTGGTTAGCTACCTTGACAGAATGTTAGTGAGAAGGGCCGACATAGATCTGTTAGATTGTCCCACGTTCCACTGGGTAGGCTACACGGACCACAAACTCGTTTGTGCCCGTGTGGCGTTAGAACATAGGCCTAGAATGGCTGGCTACTGGAAGTTCAATCTGTCCTTACTGGACAGGCAGGACTTCCGGGAGCAGCTGACTAGCGTAGTGCAGCGGGAACTAGTGGGGCGGTTATCGGGAATAGGTGGTGGGACAGACTTAAATGTAGAATTAGGGTCCTTCACCACTGATTTCAGCAAGCGGCTCGCCCTAGATAGAGCTGATAAGGTGAGGACGCTTAAGGCTAGTCACGCCCGGGCGGTGGCTGGGGGATCCCCTAGAGATAGCCGTAGCTAAGGAGGCCCTGGAGCGCATGAATAGCGAGCGCTACATGGGCCAGGTAATTAGGCATAGGTTAAGCAAGATGTCTTCCGAAGCCGTGAGCATGGGCGCAGACCTGCGCAGGGAAGAGGTCCGTCGAGGTGGCGATCGTTACATTCGTGAAGTCGTAAGCCCGGAGGGGCGCACCCTTCGGGCCACCGACGACGTGTGCGAGGCGTTTCGGCGGCATTTCGAGAGCCGCTTTACCAGGGAGCCTGGTCTTCGTGAGGACGAGTTTCGCAGCTATTTGGCCGACTTTCCTCGGCTTTCGCCGACTGAAGCGGCTAGCTGCGAGGGAGAGATTACCGAGGGCGAGGTCTACGCGGCTTTGAAGAAGGTCGGCAGAGGCAAGTCGCCCGGTCTGGATGGTCTGCCCTATGAAGTGTACTTGAGGCTGTCGCACATCTTTGTCCCGATTTTGACGGTCGTGTTCAACAACTGGTTCCGGCAGGGGTCCCTCCCCGACCGGTTCTCCAGGGGCGTGATCACGCTGTTGAAAAAGGGCAAGGGTGTCGGGGGAAACTAGACGACTACAGGCCCATAACTCTGCTGAACACAGAGTTAAAGATTATGGCCAAGATCCTGCAGGAGCGCTTGCAGTCAGTTGCCGAGTCTCTGTTGGGTCCCGAGCAGACCTGTGCTGTGAGGGGTCGAACAATTCAGAGCAACCTGCACTTGATCCGCACGATCATAGAGGGCGTAAAGACGACGAGAAAGCCGCGCTGATCAATTTGGATCAGTCCAAGGCATTTGATAGGGTCGACCATCGCTACCTCGCTGCTGTCCTGCAGGCCGCCGGATTCGAACCCGACTTCTGCCGCTGGATTAGCCTCCTGTATCGCTCCCCCAGCGCTGTGGTACAGGTGAACGGGAAGCTGTCGGGCGCTTTCGCGCTGTCTAGGTCGGTCCGTCAGGGTTGCCCGCTGTCGCCCCTACTTTACGCTTTGGCGTTGGAGCCTCTCCTTCGCCGGCTGAGGGACGGGGCGTGCAGGCCGGCCCTACGCGGAATCGTCGTTCCCGGCGGGGCTCGAGCCCGGGTTTCCGCGTACGCCGATGACGTAACTGCTTTCGTGTCGTCCCGCAGAGGCATCAGAGCAGTGCAGAAGGCGCTTGATCGGTACGAAAAGGTGACAGGGGCCAAGATTAACCGCGACAAGTCGTCCGGCTTGCGGCTAGGCGCCCTGAAGGGGTCGATCTTCCGGGGCCCTTCGGTTGGACGGACGGTCCTGTCCGCATTCTCGGAGTGTGGTTTGGACCCGACCTCCAGCTGGAGAAGAATTGGTCTGAAGTACGAGCAAAGGTCGTAGCCGCCGGTAAGATTTGGGCTCGACGGAGGTTGTCCGTGAAGGGCAGGGCGGAGGTGTGTGCTACATACATCTTCCCTCTTGTCCTTTATCGATTGTCCGTACTTCCTCTCTGTGACGACCGCAGGAAACCGCTGGAGAGCTCGCTGACCTCCATTCTGTGGAGGGTACGCGGGACCCGGGTCGACAGAGAAGTCTGTGCACAACGTCCGTGTCATGGGGGGGCTGGGAATGCCACACCTGCTGAGTCATAAACATGCCTCGAGGTTGGCTTTCCTGCGCCGCGCGTTGACAAGTGATTCGGTCATGACGGGGATTGTTAGGGGCCGCCTTCCCTAGCCTCACTATCAGTCCCCCCATCTCGCGGGCCGAGCGCCATCGTAGGCCCCGGGAGGAATCGGATTTCGTTCGCGAGTGTCGGTTGGCCCTGGTGACCGTCCCTCGGTCCAGCGACCTTTCTCGGCCTGGAAGGTCTTCTATCGTTCGCTAGTGGAGAGGGTCGCGAAGGATCCCCTACGCAAGGAACTCGACATGTCGGAGGGCGAGCTTCGCTCTCACTGGTCTTGGGCGCCAGCGGCGGATTACCTCAGTAACCCTGAGTTTTCGCTTACCTGGCGACTGGCTCGGAATCGGCTGCCTCTCAACGACCTGGCCTTCATATGGGGCTTGGCGGATTTGCCAGACTGCGATCGGTGTGGCCTTGGTCTGAAGGAAACGGGTTCGCACGCCTTCTTCCATTGCCCCCGGTCCGCCCCCCCTATGGGACCATGTCGGCGAGCTGACGGCTCGTCTCGCTCCCCGAAAAGCTCGTGCCCATGGATCGCGCATACGCGTGTGACAATGTGTCGCCCCCGTATTCCGGGGTGAAACGGATGGTGTTTCTCACGCTGCTAGCCACGGCCCGAATGGTGATATGGACGACGCGACAGGAGGAAGTCTTGCGAGGTACGCGTCTTTCTCATCAGGATCTGAATCGATTCTTTGAGCATCAGCTCAAGATGAAGATCAGAACTGATAGAAAACGCTTGCATTCGACAGTCTTCAGCGAAAGGTGGGTGACTGAGGCGAGCTTGGTTCGTGTGAACGGGGCTAGCCTTGATTTTCTGTTTTAGGTCAAGCCTACGCTGCATCGGGGTGGCTTCCTGTGGTGCCCTCCCCTTGGTTAGGTTAGACAAGCTTTGGTGTACCTAGTTAATGCGAGTAAGTGTTGCTCCCGGACCACATCTTTTTAGTTATGATCCAGCCCGAGATTCCCAATCTCCCCAGTTTGTTTTTTGGCCCCCAATTTTCTATCTCGACTGGGTCAGCCTTACATTTTCCCATGCCCTTATGATTTTTTTTTTTTTTTTTATCACCTTTCCCCACTCCCTTAGCGAGAGAGAGCTGCTTGATTTTGTCTCATGGGCAGAATACAGTGGCCTCCCTACATTTTGAGGGTTGGACGGGCCCTACTAACATCAGTTAAAGTTTAATTTTATTTATGTTAATATTTCAGTTCGTTATTGGGTTCATCTCACCCCACCCCTTTCATTTTTCATCTTAGAATTTTTCTGTACATATTTGTTAGGGTCATTAAATTATGAAGACACGGGGGCGCGTTTTTGTAGGTCTCCCTAGAGTGGATGCGGTATTATGGTGCATGGAGGATCGATTGGTGACGGACGAGTTCTTATGGTGAATGAGTAAAGAAAAAAAAAACAAAATAAAACATGATTATGATGAAATCTGGACTGAAATTGAAAAAGCTATTGAAAATGTCAGTTTTATGGAAAGAAAGCCAGCATTCAGCTATGGCGATTGCAATAACACACGCAGAGTTAAAAAAATGTCTTTGGTTTAAAAAATGTCAAGAACAAAAGCAAAATGAAACGCGGAAAAGTTGAGAATGACATTAGGAAAGAAATAATCACCATGCAGCAGCAATTAAAAATTCTCGTTGCATTATTTGTTTTGCATAAGTGGCATACTTAATTAAATATATTTTCAATAACATTACGTAATTTATTTCTTTTTCATTAAAATCACTTCCGTTATATTTCGCTCAACATTAGCTTCATTTGTTTACAATAAAACATTGAAAATAAATGTTAAACCTGATTTCAGTTCCTAAATAAAACCCCTCATATCCGAACTTTGTAATCAATTCCTCATATCTGGAAGCCCTTCTTAGTCCGGTTGTCAGTGATTCTACACTGTATATATATATATATATATATATATATATATATATATATATATATATATATATATATATATATATATATATATATATGAAAAATTTCTCAGAGTTAACCTGTGAAAAAAGACAATATTTGTGGTCTTTTTCAAGGCAAAAAACGAAATGAATTTATTAAACAATGTAACTAATAATAACAAACAAAACTGTCCACATCGGACGAAACGCGTTGGCAACTATTACAGTTTTCCTATTGTCTTCTAAATCTATAAACACAAGCGCGTGCGCGCGCACACACACACACATATATATATATATATATGTTGCATATACTTTTTATTCCGTTGTTGTTTTTTTTTCCTTGTCTCAGTCAGTCATGGATCTTCATAGATTTTATTTATTCATCATTAGTGAATTGCCAGGACTTCTTGTAAAATAATTTTGATTGACTTTTCGTTACTTTTAAAATAGGTTGGAATACAGTTTTCTTTCTAAGCAGATCACCACCCAAATCTAGTGTGTCTAATCTGCCCTACTATTCAAATCTAATGTGTCTAATGTGCCCTACTATTCAAATCTAGTGTCTAATGTGACCTACTATTCAACCCATAGTAATAGGAAGAATTGATGAATCCATCCTTTTTTTCAAATGCCCTTTTTGCAAACGTTAAAAAAAAACAAACTTTGACCTGAATTTGGACATGTCTCTCCGAATCTAATATACGCGATAATGACCGGTACTCTACCCACATATTTCATATTATTACTACGAGAAAGCATCAGATCCGCTGAAAAATTAAAGCTTTTTTACAATATTGTAAAAAATCGAAATTATATCCTTTTAGTGAATGAGAAAAGCTGCTTTTCTTTTAGAATAAACATGTATATTTTTAGAATGGAATTTCTTTCTTTTATATGAAATACAAAACCTTTCATTTTACAATTAATAAATGTATCGACATCTAAAAAAAAAATGACCCACTTCAACGTTCACTTTTTCTTCGGTTAGAGCCTTACCACTTTCGTATATTGAACATAAAACTTTATCAACCTCACTTTGTGGCATCACCACCGGGCTATTTAAGCTTAAATCCCAGAATGATTTTTACCTGCGTAGAATTTTCAGCGAAGACCAAACTAGATAAAAATATGTTATCCATTACAGCTGCAAGAATGGACGAACTTATTAGACTTCATTTAAAAGGAGTTATTTTCTTGTAATGGTTTCGTTTCACCAGCTTTGTAATTACGATGGTTTTGCCTTGTTTTTCTTTCCGTTTTTTTGTTGTTGCGATGCTCGCACTTATTACTTTGAAAGCTCTACCAACTTCAGAAAGTGATCATTTAATATACATTTATTTGCTGTCAAATACAAAAAGTGTTAACCAAAAGGATGCTTTTAAAAGACCAAACATTTGTATGTTAGCAGATAAATAAAAGAAAATAATTAGAAATTCGGAAGAATGTTCTGTTCGATGACTGCAACACAAAGTAATTTTAAATTGTAACTGTTTTTCTTTGTTCGAAGTCAGAATTTTAGTAATGTCGAAAATGTTTACTTTCAAATTTCAAATTAACGAGCGAGGCTTTTAAAGACGGTGTTGGTTAGGGTTCGTAAAAGTCTTCTCTTGATTATCTGTGAAATGCCATAACTTCTGGGAATAAACAATGCATTTATTAATAAGAAGAGTTGATATTAACGCATGCAGGATTTCACAGCTCTACGATCACTCCTTCATAGTCAGCTTATAAACTTTTCAACCTGCCCTTGTAATTGTATACGAATTTAACGTCCTAGCCCCAACGTAAGGCGGCCTCATCCTTGGAGAGTTTTGGAGTATTTGCTTAATAAATCTTACATGTAATATCACTGTTAATAAATATACGCTTAGAAAGTCGAGCTGACGTTCCGCGTCCTAATACGAAACAAGACGATGGAAGCCCCATCACGCCGGTGAGAAAGTGAAGTCGAGATGCCTGGTCAGGATCGATTAGATTACATGCATTTCTTTGAGTTATTTCAAGAATATCAATATGCACAGCCGGAACACCAGCCCAGATATGGCAGCAATATTTCATGCACGATCGAATGGTAGATTTATAATTGTCCAAGAAGGGACGACAGAGTGAACGAACTTTCCTTGCAACGGAACTAGCAATTGATTCAATGTAATCACTTCACTTCATGTCGGTATAAAACGTAAGCACATGAAGGCGCAACAGGTTGGTCTCCTGGAGGTTAGCATCAGCCATATGCTGATGGCAAGCAGAAGCGGTACTCTAAAGCAATAACTATAAAATTATATATGCTCGACAGTAGATAAGTAAACAAGAATATTAAAAAAAAAGGAAAGGTTATGATCTCGAAAAGTAGCTCTAGTCTGTGGTTGACTGGGGCAGGAAATGACTTGTAAACTTTAATGCCTCCAAAACGAGACTCCCATAAAAATGGCTGATGCCCAACTTCTCGAGAGCGCCTCGTTAATGCCTGCCCTTAAGGTGGAAAAATACATTGAATCAATAGCTTCATCTACCGCAAAGAAAGTTGGTTCTCTGTGTCGAGCCAGAAAGTTTTTCTCGTCTGAGTCCATTCTTCAAATGTATAAACCATCCGTCCTTGCATGGAATATTGCTCTCATATATGTTCTGGTGGCCCCGCTGTACGTCTCGAGGTCCTCGACAAAATCCAGAGACGAATATACAATGTGATAGGTCCAGACCTGGCATCTAGTAAACAATCGCTTTCCAACAGACGTACTATGGCTTCCCTCTGTCTCTTCTACAAGTATTTCCACGGCCACTGTTCCGACGAGCTACTTTCGCTGGTTCCCAGATTACATGAATTTAAGCGATCTACTAGACTGGCATCTCGGTCACACACTTTCACTGTCAAAACGGTTAAATGTAACAGTCTCTTCTACTCAAACAGTTTCTTCTCTCGCACTTCCCGTCTGTGGAACTCCCTTCCTCTTATCTACTTCCCTGATAACTATAAGCTTCAAATATTCAAGTCAATCGACATCTTCTTTATCCTGTTCCCCGTCCTTCTCCGTATTCTTTCCTCAAACACGCCTCTTTACTCTTGTTCTCAGTCCTCTGTAACCCCTCGCATGCTAGTGGCACTCCCGCCTTGCTTGGGATGAAATTGCTTTAAAAGAACTACAGAAGAAATGAATCTGAATCAACATGTTTTTCTTATAGTTACAGGTACGTTTATTTTAATACAAATTTAAAAGGAAAATCATTTATCCTCGTTTATTTTAGATACATTTTTGAAAACTAATTATCCCCGTATAATATATGGACTGCGTTATCAAGATATGTTTATTAAAATTTAAATTATGTAACGGCCAGTCTCTATACAGCACCTGACGATTGCGTTGTGTATGAAACTCCGAGTCGTGCTACCGGTGAGGAAAATGTATGTTTATTAATAT